>ML818700.1:73435-89628 GCA_009831015.1 Picea engelmannii | reverse complement strand
AAGTAAAAGTGCTTGAAAAGAAGAAATCATTATTTAAATGATAAAGTAAAGTGACAAAATCAAGATGGATTATTTAAATGATAAATTAAAGTGACAAAATCAAGAAGGAATATTTAAATGATAAAGTATTGAAGAACTTTCTACTCATGGAAAGTGGTTAACCCTAAAATAAGGAAAATAGGTTAAGTGACCTAGAAATGGGTTAAGTAACCTAAAAATGGGTTAAGTGACCTAGAAGCTGAAAGTATAAATAAGAATCTAGGATCTCTTGTAAAATGTACATTTTTGGTGAGAATTCTTGTGGATCAATGGAGAGCTTCTTGGTAATATCTTTTGGAGTATTGTTGGAGAGCTTCTTGTGAGAGAATCTTATTGGTATGGATCTCTTGAGCATGATTGAAGATCTATTTTGAGGAAGAGAGCGAGAGGAGGATCTCATGGATGCATCAAAGTTTCGGCAATGTCGTAGATCTTGACGACAAAAGTCTCGGAGTCACAAAAAACCCTATTTTCTGATGCCCATGCGGGCTGTTTGTGTATAGGGTGCGTGTACACGTGGGCTGGCTTTGTATGGGGTGAGTGTACACGTGGTCTGACTGTGTACAGAGAGCGTGGACTAAATAAACTCATGGAGATTTGTGTTTGAGTTGGTGCCAAGCTCTTGGATGATGAGGCAGGTTCCATATCTGCATTTTATGGCCTCAGATCTATCACTAAGACATTGGTATGGTTACATTATTGTCTTGATATATACTAGTGTTTGATATGTTGTGAATGCTTAGGGAATTCTTGATATGGCTTCTATGATGTGGCTCAGTTTGGTTGATTTGGTTGATGGAGTGAGAAGCACTCTTGTGATTCAGTAGTGACATGATTGCTATGGTATACTAGTTATTTATACATGATTGAGATAGCATTCATATTGATTTATTGTGGAGCATGAGCAAGCTATTGGAGAGCTTGGATGTGTTGTGACTGGTTGTGGGTCAGTTTGGACAGTGGAAGACATAAGAGAAAGTGATTGTAGGTTGCAGAGGATCTGAACATGTGAAGTCAAGCAAAACCCTAGTTGCTCAAAAGCATACGCTTGTTACATTATACACTGGCCCTGTTCACACGCGGGTTGTAGTGAGCCAGGGCACATGCACACGCAGGCTACACTACTGACAGGTCATGTACATGTTGATAGATTGATATCTGTTGAGGATTGTTGCCTCATCTCGGTTGGTGCTGAGAATGTAAGTTGATTCTTTCATATAGAGTTGGTTCTCTTGTAGAGTTGTACTCTATTCAATTGTTGCTGATAAACCCAAGGATTGTAGTCCGTAATAAAAATAAAATTGTACATACATATTGTGTTCTTTGTGTCCATTGTGATGATGACTTGTTGATGATATATTGTTGATATATGTTGTTGATATGTGCCTACATCTAGCTGTTTATAAATGACAACAATGGGTACTGAATAAATGTTGAATGCTAATTGATGAGTTTTTGTGCAAGAGGGAAGTTTTGGGAAAATGAGCCCCACACTCATTCACCCCTCCTCTAAGTGTGGTAGGTGTGTCCAACAGTGTTAGCACAACCTAGTGAAGGAGATATTGATCATCCATTATCTTTTTCTAGAAGGAAGCTATCAACTGTAGAGGTCAACTACACCACCACTAAGTGAGAAGGGTTAGCCATGGTGTACAATTTGCAAACGTTTCGCCACTACTTGTTGGGAGGACACTTTAAAATGTTTACTGATCACTCCGTGCTGAAATAACTAGTCAACAAGCCAGTGTAGGGGGGAAGAATATACATATCGCTTCTTTTATTTCAATAATATGACTTTGAGATCATAGTCAAGACAGGAAGAATGAAAAAATGTCCCGATTACTTGTCAAGGTTGGGACATGGAGAAGAGCCCACTAGTTTGGAGGACACACTACCGGATGCATAGTTGCTATCCATTACAAATATTGATGACCACTTCAAAGAAATAGTCCATTTCCCGTCAACATGAATGACACCTACTGAATATATAATTCCTCAGAAGAAACAACTAGTAGTGTGCACTGCAGACTTCTCACTTATAGCGGGACATCTATACAAGATGTGACCTGATGAGATATTAATAAGATGTGTTATGGAGGCAGAACGGTCATTGATCCTCACAGAAACTCATGAAGGCATCACAAAAGGACATTACGCAGGGAAAGAAACTACGCAGAGAGCTGGCCTACCTTACACAGAGATGATAAAAACTATTCCAGAGCCTGTGATGTATGCCAAAGAGCTGGAAAACATTCCCAAAGGGATGAAATTCCATTAGCACCATAGTTGACCCTACAAGAATTTGAGAAATGGGCCATTGATTTCGTGGGACCTATAAACCCACCAGGAAATCACACAGGAGCAAGGTACATCATCACTGCGACAAAATACTTGACCAGATGGGCTAAATCAAGAGAAGTTAAGGACTGTAGTGCAACCACAGCTGCGCACTTCATATTTGATGACATCATAACTAGGTTTGGATTACCCAAGATCCTTATGAGTGATCAAGGCACACATTTCATAAATAAGACTGTTGAAGCCTTGACTAAGGAATTTGCAGTCTGCCATCAGAAGAGCACACCTTACCATCCACAAGTAAATGGGATAGTGGAAGCATTCAACAAGATCTTGGAGATAGCACTAACCAAGATTTGCAGTGTGAACAGGGATGACTGGGATTTAAGAGTACCACTAGTACTTTGGGCCTATAGAACCACTTGCAAGAAGTTAACATTGTAGACCCCCTTCAAGTTGGTTTATGGTATCGAAGCTGTTGTTCCAATGGAATACTTGGTGCCAAGATTAAAAAAAAATTCCTTTATATATATGGATGACACTGGCGTTGTTCAAGAGAGGCTTTCACAGTTGGTCGAATTGGAAGAAGACACATTTGTTGCAGGATTCCATCAACAAGTACAGAAGGAAAGAGAGAAGGCCTACCATGATAGGCACATAAAAAAGAAGGCATTTAAACAAGGTGATTTGGTACTGGTATATGGCAGTAAGTTCATGAAGCATCCTAGGAAGTTTAGAATGCATTGGCTCGGACCATATGAGGTCGCTCATGTTACAGAAGGAGGAGCTATGCAGTTGAATACTTTAAAGGGAGAGTGGAAGGAAGGATTAGTGAATGAGAGCCGACTGAAGTTGTACTATCACAATCAGCTGCCTCGCAGCTCTGAGTAGAAGCATAAGGAAAAGGCTCTAGGTACCAGGTGTAGTTGAAACTGGGTACCGGACATAGAAAATATAGTCTTCACAAGGAGGAAAAGGAGGCATAGAGCAGAAAGCAAAGGATACTCTGCGCAGTCCGAATTCAAATTAAAACAGGAGAATCAGATCTGAAGTGCCTTGGGACGAGTCACAAATGAGTGTTGGGGGCCTATTGGCCCTTGGTTATGGAAGGGAGCAAAGATCAAGGAAGAAAAGGTGAAATGTGAACTGTGCAGAAGACACAGTAACTGTTACTGGGTTGAAGTGAGAAAAAGAGAAAAAAAGATGGAGCAAAGCCCGAGAAAGAAAGTTGTTGGATGAGGAGATCGAGGATGACAGATCAACAAGGAAGAAGGATCATGGAAAACTCAGCAAGTGGAAAAAGCCACTGTTAGATGCTTTGGAGCACCGCGCAAGAAGGACGAAAAGACAGGCTAGCGAAGCCCTGAAAATGTGGGTGAAGTTGACCTAGGGTTTAAACACCTAGGGTTTTGGTATCTAGGGTTTTGACACCTAGGCTTCGGCCTAAGGATGTCAGTGAGCTATTGTAATTTACAAATAAATGTCAAGAGGACCTGGGTTGGTTTGTTGTCATTATTACTAGTCTTGATCTAGTTCTTGTTGGTATGATTGTTGTTGTTATTTGAGAGAAGTGTTAAGTGTGAGAGCCTTCTGGTATTGTAAGATATTCATCTGGGTGAGAAAATCAATCTTGCAGCTAGGTGCGCAAAAAGGGGGAGAGATAGAGAGAAGAGAGAGATCTGTTGGTTAAGAGCACAGCTTAGAACTGTATGCTTTCATATTAATATATTATAAAGCATATTTTTGTGGATGTAGCCCTAGAGAGAGGGTGAACCACGCATATATGTCTTGTGTGTGTGATTGATGTTGTGTTATTTTTCCTTTATATACTTTTATTGCATTGTTGTGATAGATCTGATAGGTGTATGGAGTAGATATAAGTTGATAAGTGATATATGCATGTTGTATTGTTATGGTATTGAATCCACTTGATATTCCCCTTGGTTGTAGATACTTTAGTCCTGCAATCCCCCCATAGCTGCTTCGGGTGAGACTGCATCTGCTTCACAGGTGTAGCCGAAAGGGCCAATATTTAGGGCTTGTTGGTGCGCTCTTGGAGTTGAACCCTGGGTTTGCCCCTGTTCCAACAATGGTAATGTCATACTTATAAATATCCATGATCATGATAGGCCATCCTATCAGGACACCTCCCATCCTCCAATTAACCCCTTAAGCATTCATTATCATTTATTATTGTAGGTCCCCATTTTCTTACATAGAAGATTTTCATTACTTTCATGGGGATCCCTGGGTGAAGTATATGGAAGGTTTATATCTAGAATTTTATTTTTTTAGCCAACAACAATCCCTTTTTTCCTTCAACCCATTATTCCCATGAAATAAGGTAATGGAAAATATCAAGGGAGTGTAACGAGCAAAAAGTGGCAAGTATGGTCAGTAATGGTACGATAACCTATTAACGGATCCATAGTCACAAACCTTTCCCAAAGGTTGGCCACTTACTAGGAAATATATAAGACTTACCAAGGTGAAACGAACTCAAAGGAACAATGTCCAAGCATACCTTCTATAATCAAAACTAACTTAAATACAACATGTTCAAATGCCTTAAATATTAGGGTGATTACTTGCCACAATACCTAAACTTTACCACAAGGAGAAAGACCCATCTACCTTCCAGAAGCTAGTTGGTGTGGTGGATGTGTTGGCAATGGATTATAATGTGGTGATAGAGAGAGCTTCCGTATGTGCAAATGGACATTTATGGAAATTTCTCGACACTCCATATATGCAACCCGGGGGCCTCGAGACATGATCTCCTTAGTTATCCCACAAAATGAGGATTAAATTTCTTCCCCTTTACATACTCAATGTCAAAATCATATTCCTGCACCTTACTCACCCATTTCTTCTACCTCTCATTCAGGTCCCGCTGCTCCAAGAAATATCTCAAAGATGTTGTGTTCATTCCTAACCACAAAGTGTCCTCCTACCAAGCTCTGTATTAACTTGTCTAATGCATGCATGATGAAAAACATCTCCTTATCATATATCATATAAATATTCTATGGATATCTTAGTTTTCTTCTCTCGGAAGCTATTGGGTGTCAGTTTTGCATCAATATTTCTCCTATCCTCTCACTAGATGTGTTGTTCCAGAGTCTGTACTTAAGGCTTAGAAAGTACAGTGTCTAGGCATCCGAAAGTGAGTAAAGGATAAAGAAGGGGAAAGTATCAACCTTCGGGAAAGGAAGCTAAGACTGATTTCCAGGTTGTCGTTGTCTAGCTTCCAACTGTTCTTGGATGTTTATATCCCTCTCAATTGCAACCCACGAACGCTCAAGTTCTACCCAGATATTGGTTGTTTTAAGAATAGTATCGAAAAGGTTCAAAGTGATATGTGTTTGGTCCGATAAACCAGGCTCAATGTTAGGTTGTCTTACAACGGGGACAGTCATAGAGGAACAGTAAAATTAAAGGAAAGTTTCAAAGTTTTAGATGTTGTCTCAATTCGATCGTATAAAAGAGAACTATCTGATTTAATGTTAAAGATAAATTACAAACCGAAGGCCTTTTCTCGTAACTGTGTTATCTAGTAAATAATTGGTGTGTGTGAAAATATGAGAAAAACATAACATTGTTTATAATATGAGGCTCCTATCAAGGTAGAATCTCACCCTGTAAATAGAAGAAGAAAAAGGTGAGAAGAAATCCGACGAATGTATAAAATATGAAAATCTAAAGAGTCCATAGGTCTTGTACCTGCTAATAGCCGATATAGAGGAAAAGTTGTAAACTATATAGACAATTAAAATTAATCACCACAGTAGAGGTTTTACTAAATTGCAGTGAAACATTCATCAAACATATATGTGCAAAATGAAATTGAACAAGAAATCAGAGAGGAAACAAACTCATAACATAGTCTTGACGGAATCAGGAGTCTTCGGATTGCTTTGTATTAATATTCAAAAGGAGAGTCTCTATTACAATCGACCAAAATAGGTCCAGCCTTTTTTCTTTCTTCAAAGTGTATATTTATACAAATTTCTATATGCTGGAATCTCAATCGTTCCAGAGGTTTTCAGTTACAACAAAAGGAAATTAATTGTTTCAATTCTATGTCTCTGTCCTTATTTGGTACCAGAAACCTGCCTCTTCGCATGCTCTGTGCAAATGACACACTTCTCCACCAGCTAGGATATCAACTTATAAGGTTCTGCTTGATTATTGGCCTCGAAAGTGTAACAATCCTTCACCAATTTTGGCAACTTTCCTTCCACCTGTTGGTCTTTGGCACTAATAGAACATAATTGTACACTCGGTTTAATTATCCATTTATCTATTTGGACTATGTCCGTCTGGGTTATTTGTGATATTTCAACCAATTCTATTTCTTCATTTTCCTTGATCTTGAGCAGATGCTTGGCTGTATTGATCTGGCCCAGTATTTCAGTGCTTCTTTCATCATCGGAACCCAACCAACTCCCATCTAGAAAACTGAAAGTTTCTTCACAAGATTTTCTTACCTCTTTAGCTTGTTGTTTGCCTTCAGATATATTACACTCCCATTATTTCAACAAGATGTTACCTCGAGTCTGCTCTGATATAGAAAACCCAGAACTACTGCCTATTTCCCTTCTCGTCGTGGCTATAATAGCCTCCTGGAAAGAAACCCGAGCCACCCCAACGTATTTTTCTATGAGAGTGATGTTTTCCAATACTCGATCAAGGAGTTGGCAGCTGTTTTGAATCGTTTCCACCTTAGAAAGTAGACCTTGTTGAGCTGCCGACACTCTTTTTCTAATTTCTATAGCTTGGGATTGAAATATCCCGATATCAATTACCTGGATTTCAGCGAAGTCTAATTTGGCTTGTAGCTGCCTTATCAATTCTCCTTGCTGGCCTATCTGTATCTGACTTGTCTGAGCCATCAGCTGTGTCTGTTCGAGATCGTCTTTGATCCACTCGATTTCCTTTTGATCAGCTAATCTAGCTTGTTCTAAACCTGCATTCGCCTGATCTTTGGCAGTGGCCTCTGCTATACATAGTTTAGACTCTAATGTTTTGATCAAACGATTTTTTCACTTCAGGTGATCCTTTAGGGTCCTGACTGAATATTGGTTGGTTGTAGCGAAAGCCCCCAATGTTCCTACTATTTGAGTTGCAAATTCCTCCTTTTTCATAGCTCTCCCATCAGTCAAAATTTTAAATTTCTTTGATATTGTACCCGCCTCTTGGTAAAGTTCTTGTTTCACGACAACCTTTCTCTTCTTATCAAAGAATAATTCATTCAGAGGTAGCTCTTCCATTGTTATGGGCGTTAATTCTTCACCGAAAACCCAACCTGCATCTGGGACCCCCTTCGTGGACTGTAGGGGGGTAATAGAAACGATGGAATTGTCGACCTGCTTAGATGATTTCCTTGGAGTAACAACCGAGGTTGGCTCGCTTGGAGGGTTGGAAGTCTTAGCTTCTTGTTTCGGGCCCCCAGTTTTCTCTTTCTTGTCCTGGTGTTCTTCTTGGCCGGGTGCTGAATCTTTGGAGCCTTCGGCTTCTGTTTGTTGCACCTCTACGGTCATTGGGTTCTCACCCCGTAATACTGGGGGGAGGTAGCTTCGTCAATGTTCTTGGAATTTGAAAACATCGGCCCTCTCTTCGGGCGACAGGGCTTGTATCCGAGCCAAAACCTTGGCATAAGATCTCGTGCCTCGAAAAATGTCATCATGAGGCGAATTCTCATGCTCAAATATTTTAAGGCTACAACTAGCCAAGTGATTACTCACGACCCTGTGTGGGTCGTGTTTCTTGAATTCAATGTGGAAAAATTTAATATCTTCCAAGGCTGCTACCTCGGCCTTTGCATGCCCAAAATCTAATAAAGAATAGGTATTTAAATGAATGGGGAAAGGTGGCCATACCTTCTTTGAAAATCCTTTAAGATTTTTTTTTATACCACGAATCACAGTTTGCATGGTGATCTCACGACAAGCCAACCTATCAGGTATAAATAATGGTAGAGCATGCAAAGGGACATAAGCGCCGAAAACCCTGATGTATGAAAATTCTTCCTCCACGTACCAGTCGGCCACATTGCTCAAATTGGTCGTGATGCTATCTGAGATCCCGGGAGGTGGATTACCAAAGATGGTGACATGCATCAGTACCATTACCCAATTGAAAATTTCATATATGCAATCTGTTCCATTATCCTCCCACAATTTTGAGTGATAGATATGGATAGGGTCAGCCTCAG
The DNA here is from genome assembly GCA_009831015.1 of Picea engelmannii. Taxonomy (NCBI): domain Eukaryota; kingdom Viridiplantae; phylum Streptophyta; class Pinopsida; order Pinales; family Pinaceae; genus Picea; species Picea engelmannii. Next base: position 81,074 of record ML818700.1, on the reverse strand, counting down.
ATGGAGTCCAGCTCCAGCTCATAAGAGGGAAAGGTCTCATGAAACAAACAACATCCATTATGTAGGCGGCCATAAAAAATGAAGCGACCTTCCCATTTGTTCTCTGCGTCCGATATTCTGTAATCCGGCTGGTCATATTGTCCGATAACAACTTGGCCCAGTCGAAAGAACAGCCTTCGGAGACTGTATGCATAAGAGGTACCCACTGGAGAAATAAATGTGTGGTGTCCTCCCTCCCATATAATCTACAGGTCATCATCGCTATGTATTTGAATTGTGGTTCCAAAGAAGAGATTGAATATACACCGTTACTGTCCTCCCTGAACTTCACAGGGTGTGAGACCTAATCCTTGATCAAATCAGATAATCGTTTTCCGTATTGCTCGCATTCCTTCTATTTAAAATCCTCTAGAAACTCAACATTTTATGTGAAGTTTGGCGTGGATGACAATTTATACATCTCTTGTAAGTGTTACGATCTAAAGGTCCCAATAGTGACCTTCTACTCGTTGATGATGGTTATGGTCGAGATATCTACATGGTCTAGAACTCATCGAATCATGTCATAGTAAGGAAGAAGAGATGACCTGACCGCTACTTTATGCATTTCTGCTTGGACGACGATCTTGTATTTGGTGGCCAAGTCGTCCTTCTCATTATCACTGGAATCATCTGAATATCAAAAACATTATCCGAGCCTTGCCCTAAACTCTCAGCACTTGCCTTGGACACTTTTCATGGGGCCATGACAGAGGATTCTGATTTATCTCTCTTGAGGTAAAAATATGTATACATATAGAAATCAGTTTGTTGAGAAAAGCTTCTCTACGTAAAATAGAAATGAGCTTTGTGACACTCAAGAAAAAGATCTATATCTTTGACCATTTAAAACCTCGACATCCTTATGAACAAAACAGTCAAATCATTTTTAGAGACAAATTTAGCAATAAAAACCATATCCTTACTTGTCGCTTCGCCTCATTTCCAATTAATGCCATAAATTTTGATGGTTCATGACACAAGTTGGTGCAAGGAAAATTTAAATTTACCTCTTAGACTGTGCATATTATTATTTGCATTAAACACTGATGAAGATGGCTTAGCTTCTTTAATTAGGCTTTCTTAAACTTTAATCAACCTTTCGGCGTTCGCCGTATCGGGAGTTTGCACTCTAACCTTTCGAGCCCCTAAAACTTGAGATCACGATGATTAGATTTAGTTAAGCAAGAATGTAAACATGATTAAGTGTTTAATTAGTCATGTTTTAATTTATATCGTGACTCGGGGATTTGAAGGTATAGTTTCTGGGAGGAGCGTATGCCAAGTCGCGAAATCCCGAGCTCGCGATGATGTGATCTATTTAAACCAGAAGGTAAACCAGATTAAGTGTTTTAATTAATTAATATTTAAGCAATATCGTGACTTCATGACTCGGGGATTCGAAGGTATAGTTTCCGGGAGGTGCATATGCCGAGTCGCGAAATCCCGACAGATTTTAACCATGGTCAAAAAACTAATCACCCCTGACACTAACCCAGGTTACTTATGTAAAAGTCTCGCGGCTTCGCCTATCAGAGTTATGACGGTAAGGTTTTTGGAGAGAGTGAACGCCGAGATGTGAAATCCCGACAACACTTGACTAGGGTTTAAGGAATTTTACTCTCAGCTTTAACTTGAGGTAAGCTTTTAAAAACTTTTCGCGACTTCGCACATCGGGTATTGTAAATCTTGTGACTTGTAACTCCCGAAGCACGATATCCTGATGCACAAAAAGTAAAAATTCTCGTTTAACGATAAAAGGTGGTGACTTATGAAACATAACATCCTTCGCTATTTCGCATGTTGGGACTACTGAGATTTTTAGTTGGTAAATGTCACAAAGAAAAAGAGAACTTAAAGACCAACATTTGACTTTAAAAATTACATTTAAACCAGTTGAAAAAGGCGACTCCAACATGATGCATCACACTCTAGGACAAAAGGCTGCGTGAAATCTGGGAGTGATAATACTGGACAAGTACTCATGATCCTCTTCATTCTGTCGAATACTACCCATGCATCCTATGACCATCAGAATTCCCCCTTCTTGGTGAGGTATGTCAATGGTGTGACCAATTGTGAAAATCCTTTCACAAAGCACCTGTAATAACTGCATATCCAGAAGAATCCTCTCAGATCAGTGAGTGATCTAGCGGTGGGACAATCTAGGATTGTCTGGATATTCTCCTGATGCACCTTTACTCCTTCAACACTAATCGCGTGCCCCAAATAGAAGATCTATTTCAACCCAAACTCACACTTTGGCTCCTTGGAAAAAAGCGTTTGCTCCTCCATAATGGTGAGAATCTCATCCACATGCTTCATATGTTCCTCCCATGTCCTACTATAGATCATAATATCATCAAAGAACAATGATAAGAATTTCCTCAACGTTTTGTTGAAGATATGGTTCATGCATGATTTAAAGGTAGTTAGTGCATTAGTCAATCAAAGGGCATGACTAGAAACTCATAGTGCCCATAGTGACACCCGAATGTTGTTTTATGGATATTCTCCTATTTGATTCGAATCTAGTGGTATCCTGATCATAGATCAATCTTTGAGAAGTACACTGCCCCATGCATCTCGTCTATCATCTCATGAATCTTGGGTATAGGGTATCGGTTTTTGATGGTCTTCTTGTTCAGTGCCTAGTAGTCTATGCACATCCTCATAGTGACATCCTTCTTCTTCACCAGTACAACTGACAAAGTGAAGGGACTAGAACTAGGCAAGATATGTCCCATATCCAACAATTCTTTTATGGCCTTCTCTATTTATTCCTTGAACCTCTTCGGATTCCTTTAGGGAGTGGTAATCATGGGATTCAACCCCTCTTTTAGCTCAATGACATGCTCAAATCCTCTGTCTAGTGGTCTCCCTATTGGAAATGGTTCAAACACTCTCGCACACTTTCCAATCAATGTCTATATATATGGAAGGTAATTTTTTCGATCTTGTGATGGCTTCTCCATGGTGAGCAAGTAATTTGTTGCGCAAGACACATCTCTGTGTCTGAAAAAGGACTCCATGCCTTGGTTAGACATGATCCTAGGGGCACCTGTCGACATATCTCTCAGGATGGCTCACTGTCCACCCTTGTCCTGGAACTTCATCCTCGTGTTCTGATAATTCATGCAAATATCACCCAATGAGTACAACCACTGAACTCCTAGCACCACATGAGTATCCACTAAATCTACAACATAGAAGTCATCGGTCAACGTATAGTTTCCCAATGTTACATCCAATCCTCTGATCCTCTGAGTACATGCCATATTGTACCCATATGCTACAACCACATTGAATCCCTTGAAGTACTCTACAGGGATTTGTCTCATGGTGACCAATTGAACGTCAATGAATTTGTGGGTCACCCCACCATCAATCAATGTTGTAACCCTCTATCCCTGCAAAATACCTCTGACCTTGAAGGTGTAATATTTGGGAACTCCTAAAAGAGTGGAAATGGTCATTCTCTTGGTGCTATTATGCAATAATGCATGCCCTGTAGCTTGAGGTGTGATAGATCACCATTTTTCTATCCAATTCCCTCATCATCATCGTCATCCTCCTCGTCAGAAACCACCTAAATATAATGGAATTTACCTTTTCCCATACACCAATGGCCTAGTTACAATGATTCTTTGCAACTATATAAAAGCTTCTTCCTCCTTTTCTCTCTCTGAGTTTCCTCATCCAACCTGTCCTTCCCTATCCATGCTTTCTGGGGAGGTTTTGACACCTAACCCTTCTATGGGATAAATGATTTTTCCTATGTCTTATTGGGGACTATGTATTCCATATCCCAGGTCTTCATGATAGCTTCCTATAGTGTGTTTGTCCTCAAATACTTCACCTATCCTCTTAAGGGTTCATCCAAGCTCTCCGTAAAAATAATCACCAGTCTCTTCTTAGAAACATCAGTCACCATGATTGTCATTCATTGGAACTCCGTGACATAGGCCTCTGGTGTACCTATCTACCTCAGTTGTGCCAACTCCTTGAATTGGACATGAGTTTCCTTCCTATCAAACATGTCCATCAGCCTCTCGGTGAAATCCTCATACGATGTGATGTTGAATTACCCCAATGTTAATATCCGATGGTACCACCACTCATGAGCCTCTCCATCCAAGTGTAGAGTGGAAAAATTAATTTCCTTTGCCTATGTCATTAGGTTAAGCTAGAAATAAATTTCCAACTTATGTACCCATGCTCGGGTTGTGCACCTATTAGATCCATAAAAAGATGGGATAGCCATCTTCCCCAATTTGTGTAGAAGATCAAAATTATGTTGATTCTGGCCCACCCTGGGTTTGTTCCTCATCTTGAGGTTGCAATAGTCATTGTAATACATGGATTCATGGGCTCCTTCTTCCAACAATTGGCACTCTCTAAAGTAGGAGTTTATTTTGTATGCCCCTTGTTGTTACAGTGCTCCTGAAGGATCCTCTTCAAGGAATGGTGGCAATAATGTTCTGGGTACCTTTTTTCTACCTTCCTGGAAGACATGCAGTGCTAACACATAGGTATTACTCCCTTCAGGAGTCCTACTGCCTCTATGGCTGGCATGTGCATGGTTCCCATTTGTACCTCCTTGGTTTTGGTTTGTTTGATTGCCTGAAAATAATTGTGTCGGGACTTGTGTTAATTGTCGTTGCTCATTAACTATACTTTCCAACAGTTGTATGGTTCTATATTCTGGATGATCCCCAATAAATCCCTCTATTTATACTTCTTCTAACTCTGATCCTGGGGTGGGTTGTTTCCCTCAACCTCTAGTTTTCCTTGGCATTAATGCCTCAAGAAATCACAAGCTGGAAAGATCACCAACTCTGATACTATTGTAATGTTCCCAACTAGGTTAGGTGGGAATATTAAGTTTTCTTTCCAAAAAATGTTGTTTCTACTTGTGTAATTATGTCAAACACTTTGTGTTAATGTTGCTATTAACTCCTTATAAATAGTTTGCTTATATAGGAATATTGTCAAACATATTGCATGCATCCATTACATAGAAAATAGAGTAGATAATCATGGCATATTATTATGGATGGAAATCCCCAATCACAACAATACAATGATGTCTGGTGGTTGTAATAATATCTTTAAAACACCCATGAACACAAAATTCTAATGATAGAAAGGAAACTACACAAATATACTAACAAAAACAATACATAGAAAACCTGGAATGGTGCCAATATTTGATTCTCACTACGACGCTTTGCTCCAGTAATGTTCACTCTGCTAGCAAATTTTCAATCCCTCATGAACCCGATCCAAAGGGCTTGCTAAAACCCCATTCACAGAGGTCCTCACGGGACAACTGTTGGACGTCTAGAGGGGCCTCGTGGGATGCCTCGTACTCAACCCATAGGGATTCCCTAAACCACAATTTCTCTGAAACCCTCCTATCACTTGCAAAATTCTGAATCGACCTCTTCTGAAAAATACTCCCAAACTTCCTGTACAAACCTCCAATTGAACATAAATCTCCAACTGAAGCTTCAATGGAAATCCTTGGTGGACTCCCCTCTTGTCTAGCTAGGGTGGATAATGCACCACCAAAACTAAACTGCAGTAGTGGAAGGGTTTTTCTAAACCCCAACGAAACAATGGATCCAAAAGTACTCCAAAATGAGAGATCAAATCATAATGCCAAAGAGAAGGGTTACCCCTCTATTTATCCTTTCTCCGGGCCTTCTAGATCTTTCCCCTTTTTGACCAAATCAAACCCTCACTTTATTTTCCCTCCAATTTCATTTAAATATAATTATTTATTTTTATTTAATGTCACTTTAGGATTTGTAATTATTTTAACCTAGTGATACCAAATAACCACCTTGTCTCCCTTGTCCTTGTAGACTATAGCCTACATGATTCGTATAGCCTATAAAGTCATCCTCTATCATGATCAATTGGAAGGGGACACTACAAACTACTAGCCTTCGGGCACTAGTATTCCATTATAATCCATAAACATTGAATAACCAATTCTTATAGGGGCATACTTCTTGACCCTAGAAGCCCTAAGTGGAGACAAGAAACTCATATTAAATCCCAACAACCAACCACAAAACCCTAAAAAATAAAATTATTTTATTTTATGTCATATAAAATATAAAAGTATAAAAAAATACAATATTTATTCATTGTCTAGTGTAAAGTTAATGATTTATTTTCATTTTCTAGGCGTTTTTGTCCAAGGGTTTATTGTAAATTGTTGATATTTAACCCTAATAGGGAAACATATCCCCACACATTTGTTCTTCAAGGTTTTATCTAAAACTTTTTGGGCTGATTTAAGAGGTTTATCAATTAAATTGCAAAAAAGAAATTTGGAATTGGTCAAACCCTAAAGCTAGGGTTTAACCCTAAAATGTGGATTCTAACCCTACCCTAGATATTTTTTCACTTGTGGATTATTTATAAAGGATATCTAACACTTTCTGATGGTGAAATTCATCTCCTAAGTGCTTCACAGTAATTATATTTCAATTTGGAGATTTTTGGTGAAACCCTAAGGGGATTCACCATCTCTCTTTGCAAGTTTGAGTTAATTGCAAGATTAATATTCATTTACACTTGCAATCATTCATTTCTGGGATGTTTTTACATAGTGTATTAATTTTCCTATCCAAAATACCCAAGTTTTATTATTACAAATGTTTTTAATCACTCTTGTGGCGCTTTTTTCCTCAACCAAAATCTACATTTTCTGCGTTATTTATCTTATATCAGATTTTGGAATTTGTGGACAACAAAGATCTTGTCCAATTTTCAACATAAGTATGAGAGGTAACTCAAGTATATCATTTTATTTTTGTTTGTGCGATTAGATCTCACTCTTGTGTGGTAAAAGGTGCTCATTTCTTCATCCAAACACTGACATCATAGTGTTGATTTATATTTATTTTGTAGCATATTTATTTCAGATCTCAACACTTAATTAATTATCTCCTAACCCTATTTATATTGTGGTAGTTATTTATTTAGTTCTTAGTTGAATATTCTCAAGGAATTTGGCTACTCCATTGGCACTGGTCTATCTAACTATATATTGAGGTGTGTGTTTTGGAAGTGACTTGTATCATACCCTACCATGAGGTATTATACAAGTTTGTTTCCGTGGATTGGGATACCCCTCGTGGATTCAAGGAGCTGGCATAAAGTGAAAGGGAAATTATGCTAAGGTGAAAATGGTGCATTTTCCATGTTGTGCTTATCTCTATTGGCACCTCTACAAAGGCTGCTAGTTTGGGTAGTAACACATCCTACATTACAAAATTGTTTACAATTTCTAGTTTGAACAAGTGATTACTTTTTTGGGCACAACTCTTTTATCAGATGTTGGAATGACATGATTCCAATGGGATATGAGAGTTTATTCATAGAGTTATCTCCACTAGAAATAGGCTTTAATTGTTTTTTGAATTGACGTGTCAAATATTATAAGAATCTATTTAGAATGCAGATTTTAGAACAATCAATCATTATTTTGGATAGAGCATTTTCATATGATATCAAAATTAAGTGATTCAAATTGATTTGTAAGATAGACTCCAATGATTTTTGGGCCTCTAAATTGACATTT
>ML818700.1:62077-72498 GCA_009831015.1 Picea engelmannii | reverse complement strand
GATCCAATAGAAATTAGTTGTAGGTCACTAGAAATATCCATCTAGTATTTTTCAGTTTGTTTTGATTTGAATTTCAAATAGTTAGAGGTTCTTCATAGGTAGTTTTTTCATTTTTCATTTTGAAAAATAAAAGAAGCTAAAACTTGCACATACAATGTAAGCACTACATCAGTGTACAATCTTAGATTGATAATTTAATGCTCATAATTTAAGTAATTGAATTGAATGGCATTTTTGGCGTTGTTGTCAGGGAAGTGCTAAAAGGAATTGGTTTTTTTCTTCACTTTGTAGTTACATTTTAAATGCATATAAGAATGAATGCATGGAGAGAGAGATGGTAAGATGCAAAGTCGACTTTATTATAAATATTTATGGTATAATATCCTCACAGATTCACTATAAGTATATATGTAGTGAGTGTCTCTTCACCAATTCAAATAATGTTAAGAAGAATGCATGAAAAGATGTAGAGATCATAGAGGCGGATTTACACCAACCACCAATCCATCATATTCAACACATGGTGTTGTAAGAGCCACCCCATCCACTAATCCATCTGTAGGTATAATTGTGAGAAGAGGTCGTTCAAGAATAATTATTTCCTCAAGATCAAAAGGCAAAGAGAAAGTAGGAGAAGGAAGTTCCAAAGACAAGAAAGACAGGAAAGCATAGGAACACCAATTGTCGAAGATGAGTTTGGATTCCCTATCTTGGATCCAACAATAGTGGTCCAAATGAAGAATATACCACCATCAACATTTCCCAACTTCCATGTTATGGTAACTAAAGACCTAGAAAATTTTGTTTTCAAATTTGATGTCTTATGCCATAGTTATGATTACTCTTTTGATGCTAAAAAATGTAAGTTGTTTACATCCACTTTGAAATATGAAGCTTTATGTTGGTTTATAGCTTTGGGAACTAACACTATCACAACATGCGATGAAATGCGATAAAAGTTCATTTAAAAATATGATGACTATTGTACTAATAGAGATTTGCGAGAAGAAATGTTTAACATGACACAAAAATAGGAATAAATCCTATAAGATTACTTAGAAAGATTTCATTACACAATTAGAAGATTTAGGAAAAATAGTTTAGATATAGATACTATTAAAGTCATTTTTATTTGTGGAATCATCGATGAATGTATAGATGTAATTAACCTCATGGGTAAATGATATGTGTCTCATTTAGGTTATGAAGAAATATATAACTTATACAAGAACATTTCTCAAGGAAAGTCCAAATATGGTAAGGGACCTATAGATACTATTTCTAGAGTTAACATATCAATAATCAATGGGGTATGCAGAGTTGAAATTGATAACTTAATGGAGAATTTTAAAAATGATATTCTTAGTACTCTTAGTGTTAGAAAAACAGGATCACCGAGCCATAAAATAAAACAAATGCAGAAATAAAACACAAAAGATACACAATAAAATAGAGACACATATATACGTGGTCACCCAGTGTGGGCTACGTCCACCAGAGAAATTGTCAGTTCCTTCCTTTTTATTATCTAGCAAAATGAAGGGATACAACCTACAACACACCCACTATATTTTTTGCTTCTTTCTCTTACAGTGTCCTCTCTCATAATACAATATTCGCAATAATGCACCACCACAATGCAATTCCCTCATAAGAGAGGGTTTCCTTCTAGGGGAAAAAACCCTAAAATAATTTCTACAGTGAGATCTGTGACCTTATAATCAACGATCCAGATTGACTATGAAATTACAATATTTTACAAGGAAACTTTTCCCATAATTTCACTTCGGGGTCACTGCCCCAGAATCCCCTGCCAGGGGGGGGGCTACAAAAATTGTCGTCGCCTCCCCTGGACCCCACTGGTGACATTTGTGGGGAGGGGGAACCCTCCCCAAACCCCCCGGTTAGGGAATGGGGCCCAAGCACAACCGAAACAAACCTCTGAATCAGGAAGATAATTAGGATCCACAACCAACACTTAGTTCCCAATTGCATACATTGAAAATTAAGCAAAATAAAGAGGAAGAGAATGCTTCTTTGTCAATATTTTGTACAATATGTAGGAAGAAACATCCTTTGAAGAAATTTCATTTAGATACTATTGATATTTGTGCTATTTGTGCAGAAAATCATGAAACGAAAAATTTCCCTTCACTACCAGAGCTCAAGGAAATGTATAAAGGAGATAAAGAAGATACATAAGAACTTTGTTTTGTTGCACCAAAAAGAGCTTGGAAACCATGAGCATCAAGTATTTCTCATGAACCTAAACAACAATTTGATGCTTATGATTCATATTAGAAATATCCCCAACCAAATTTGATTTCTCCTTGGAAAACATGGTCACCAAAAAAAGTTCAAAACCAACCTTGGAAACAAGGATGGAAAGGACTTAACTATGGAACCATGCCTACTTATCCTTATCCTTTACAAAATCAATATCCACAGTACCCCTCACAAGCTCAACATACCTATGTTACTTAACCACAACAACCACAAATTTCACAACCTCAACAATTATAATTGCCATCAAACCAAGTTCCTCCAAGGCCTACCCAAATAATTGCACAACCCATTCCAAACCTCAACAATAAAGCAACTCAACCCACTTACAATGTCGAGTTACATAATTTTCCCACTTATATGATTAATCCTCTTGATCTAAATGATATTCATCTTAGATCAGGTAAAGTAATTCAACAATATTCTCCTATTATTATTGAAGAACAATTAGAGAAGGCAAATCCTAATCAAACAAGCAATAATAATAGTTCTAATGCAATAAAACAAACACTTTCTTCTACTTCAGATCAACCACAACTATCAACATCTCCACCTTTCTTAGAAAAGTTAAAATTAGATAAGAAAATCAAACAATTTGAATATGATCTATTAGATGAATTAAAAAATGTTTGTATTAAAATTATTTTATTGCAAGCAATGAAAGACATTCCAATCTATGCTAAAATAGTTAATGAATTGTGTTTAAAGAAACCATGAAGGAAGAAAAGAGATCCACAAACAATACAAGTTATTGGAAAATTAGCAAATCTAATGTCAGGTAAAATCTCTATGGAAAAATATGTTTATTCCAATAGTCCTATTGTTAAGATCCACATCAATAAAATTGCAATTGCGAACACTTTAATAGACTTAAAATCTGCAATCAATGTCATGACAAAAGGAACAATGGATGAATTGCAATTATCTAATCTTCATCACACCTATTGTTTTGCAATTAGAAAATAAATATACAATAAAACCTGAAGGTGTGTTAGAGGATATCATAGTCTCTTTAGATTCATGGGAATACCTTGTAGATTTTATGGTTCTACAACCTAAATCTAACTTGGGTGGACATCAATTAATCTTAGGAATACCATGATTGGATACAACTGGCACATTTATTAGTTGTAGATACGGAGATATGACAATTGCACATGGTGATTCAGTTAAGAAGTTTACATTATATCCACCAAAAAAATCTATAATGAAATTAGAACACACAATATTTTCAAGATACAAATGATGATGAAGAAATAGTACAACCTATTTTAACAATTGACCAAGCTATGAGTTTAAAAGAGGATATTGAAGAAAATCAAATGATTAACTTCATTAATAATTATGATTTTATTCAATCTACTGGGGGGCAACCTTCATTTGATCATATCTTGGACATACATTTTCAAGAAGATTGTATTATTGATACTTTATTTGCACTCTTTGATTCTATGACTTTGTCAATTTAATATCAAAATCATGTAGTACCTTTGTAGATATTCAACAAGGAAAAACATTAAACATCAATTATAAACTCAAAGAGTCTTAGAAAAATCAATTAATTCAAACACTACAAAAACATTATGGTGCATTTGTTTGGGAGTACACTGATATGCATGGAATTCATCCTGATACATGTATACATCATATCTATATTCAGGAAAATTCTAGACCTATTAGACAACCACAAATACATATGAATCCAATCTTGAAGGAAATTCCAAAACAAGAATTGTAAAAACTAATAACTATGAATTTCATATATCCAATTTCTAACAGTCAATGGGTTTCATCTTTAGTAATTGTTCCGAAAAGAATGGTAAATGACATGTTTGCATAGATTATCATGAATGGAATAAAGCTACCTTTAAAGACCATTTTCCTCTTCCATTCATAGATCAAGTTTTAGTTACTTTAGTAGGAAAAAAATATTTCTCTTTTCTTGATGGGTTTAGCGGATAAAATCAAATTCAAATTGCTATGGAAGACCAAGACAAGACTACATTTACATGCCCATGGGGGACATATGATTACAGAGTATTACTCTTTGGGTTATGTAATGCTCCTGCTACTTTTCAATGTGATGTTTTGTGTATCTTTTATGACTTAATCCATGAGTGTGTAGAAGTTTATATGGATAATTTTACTATCTATGGAAATTATTTTGAGGAATCTTTACAAAATTTTGAAAAAGTTTTGATGAGATGTCTAGAAACTAATATTTCATTATGTAATAAGAAATGTCATGTGTTGCTTACTGAAGGAATTGTTTTGGGTCATTGTATATCATCTGTAGGAATCAAGGTTGATCCAACAAAGGTAGAAGTTATATCTAAACTTCCAGTAGAAAAGACCCAAAAGGATGTAAGGCGTTTCTTAGGACATGCAGGCTATTATAGTCAATTTATAGAAAATTTCATGAAAGTAGTCTCACCATTGTTTAAGCCACTCACTAAAGATAATGATTTTTTTTGGAATATTCCTTGTCAAACTGCTTTTGAGACATTAAAAGAAAAATTGTCTATAGCACTAGTTCTAAGAGGGAAAAATTGGTCTCTCCCTTTTCACATATCCATTGATGCTTCAAATACAACTTTGGGAGAAGTATTAGGAAAAAAATAAAATCATATTCCTTATGCTATTTATTTTATTAATAAAAACATGACACCATCTGAGTTGAACTACACTGTCACAGAAAAATAATTACTTGTAGTTGTGCATGCCATCAATAAATTTAGACGCTACACAACTTATTATGAGGTCTTTATACACACTTATCATTCTGCTATTAGGTATATCATGAACACACCAATTACTAATGGCAGAATTACTAGGTGACTTTTCTTGCTACATGAATTTAATATCACCATATTAAATAGACTGGGAAGAGACAATGTAGTTGTGGATTTTATTTCTAGAATTCAAAAGGAAAGTGATTTAGTTCTTGTAGATGATATTTTTCCCGATGAACACTTATTTGCAATAACTATTAAATCTCCTTGGTTTGTAGATATTGTTAAATATTTGGCTACAAGAAAGTTACCACAACACCTTTCACCAAAGGAAAAGCATAGGATTGTCAAACTTAGTGCCACATATTCATGGATTGGTGGAGAAATTTTTTGTACTGGGCCTGATCTAATTATTCCGTGGTGTGTGCGAGAGGATGGAGTGTTCGAAATATTAAAGGAATGCCACAATGAGCCTTGTGGAGGACACATATTCGATAAAAGAACCACTTACAAAGTCCATCTTGAGTATTATTGGCCTACTCTTTTCAAAGATGCCAAGAAGTACATCAGAATATGTGACAGTTGTCAATGGATGGGTCAACCAGTACAGGTAGATGAAATTCCTCTATAGTCTTAGGTACTCATAGGCCTTTTGATGAATGGGCTCTAGACTTTGTGGAACCTATCTCTCCAATGTCAAGAAAAAAGAGGTATACTTTAGTTTGTACAGATTATGTTACTAAATGGGTAGAATATAAACCTCTCCTCCATGTTAATGAGAAATCTATTGCATATTTTTTATTTGAGGATATATTCACTCATTTTGGTGTTATTAGAGAAACTGTTACAGATCAAGGTGCTCAATTTACATCAAATATTGTCCATACCATTACAGAGCAATAAAAGATCAAACACCAAAAGTATTCCCCATACCATCCACAAGCCCATGGGTAAGTGGAATCCACCAAAAAATTTCTTGAATCTATCCTGACCAAAACAATTTATCTTCATCATCAAGATTGGGAAGATTGAATTCTAGAGGCACTTCGGGCATATCAGACTACATGGAGGAATACAATTGGAAATACACGATATGGGATAGTATATGGTAAAAAAGTTCTCCCTAATGAGTTCCAAATAAAAAAATTTAGGACTGCAACCAAGCTAGGAATGGATCTTTCAAAAGCTCAACAAAAAATGATAAAACATATTAATGAGTTGGATGAGATACATCAAGATGCTATTCAACCCACCACCATTATCTAGTAGCATAGAATGGAATGGCATGATAAGTTCATAAGAAAGAAGAAAATCAAACTAGGTGTTTGGGCTCTTCTCTTTGATTCCAAGTTTAAAAGTTTTAAAGGAAAAATTAGTACACATTGGTTAGGACCTTATGAGATAGAGACAATTTTTTATAATGGATCAGTCAATATCAAGACTATCTATGAAGAGGGAATTTATTTTCTGGTAAATCGACATAGGTTGAGATTATATAAAAAACCTTTAAACAAAGAGGAATTTCTCCACAATATCCTACAACAATAAGAAACAAATATAGTTAGTAAGGGGAGTTCTTGATGAACCACCTGGTCGGTTTTCCCATAGGTGAAAAATTATGAACAAACTATGTTGTAGATTTAAACTCAAGCTACTCGTAGATTCTTTATATGGGCCCAAAATCCACTTCCAACAGAGTTTAGAATACTATGTTCTGGCACCAATCCTCTCGATGCTTATCTACAATTCTCAAACCTTGTGCTTATCATCCTTGCGATCAACTCCAAGAACCCCGCACTTAAAAACGAAGCCCTCCTCTTGCCTGAATCTAAGCCTCTTTCATCAACATGAAAAAAATGTTGGATATTGGAATTCCTTAACCCCTCAAAGCTCTTAGCACTAACTCCTTTTTCCATGGAACGAAGGGTTATGACCTTGGTCCTTAACCCAGTGGATGGTCAAGATATGGTTTCAATAACCACTTGAGTGGGGATCCACGTTCATTCTCCACCTTGCATGTGTCCAAAATTGGTTTGATATAAAACACTACGTGGATGTGTCCTTCTTTGTTAACCTCCTTTCTCTTTGTCGATACGCATCCAAATTTAGTCATAGATCTCCTCTTTTAATCGACAGTTGGATATATTTATCCTCTATAATGGATACTCATTGATCCTATTTTGATCAATGGTCACGATGGTCCCACCATGTGTCATCTCCTGTGTGGATGTATTTACGTCACCATGACATTTTTCATTATCAGGATGTCGGGACTTCATGCCCTTCTCAACAACCCAAAACTCCTAAAGGTTGTGTTCCATCGTAATGAGAACCGCTGATCTGGTGGCTTATACCAGATATGATTTGTGTCGTCAATGTGCATTCAAAGGTTTGACACGGAAACCATGTATCATGGGATCTTATCTCCACGTGTCACTTCCTCGGTGTATTTCCTCACGTCAACATGCCTTTTGTCATCATCTTGACCTCAAAAAGTTTACATCATTGATCACCTTATAACACCCAATTTTTGTGGTCGTCTATGACGAGAAACATGGATTTGGATCTGGATCTAACGGTCATGATTCTCCCTTAACTTCATCGTGTCTTCTAACTACCGATAGGACTTTTTTCCATCAATTTAACACTGGAATGGATGGCCATATATTACTCTAACCATCGGATGTCGGGAATTTTCAAACTCCTTCCAAATTTGATCTAACGAATTATATTCATCATCAAAATGATCCGACGATTGTTGTTCCTAAATGCTTACAAAGGGATTCTTTGGTATCTAGTTCACCTTCTACGTAGAACAATCTTCGACCTCTGTTCATCCACGAATCCAAACAACTCAACCCAATCTATCTCCAATTAGTATCATCGATCTCTTCAATGATTGATAATCAATTATGATCTGAACCTGCCCAACACTGGTTAGAGAACAATTTAACACACAAAGGATCGCATATGGATTCAATAATTCACATTTCATCCAATGATATACAAGGACACCGGATAAACACACACAAATTCTTTAAAATAATCTGTACATAATTACATAAGGCCTTCTCGCCTTCCTAACCTAATTTACATTCAATTGACCTCTAATTGGCATGTTGGCCACACTCGGCCTCTTACACACTCAATTCCCCTTTCTCACTCGGTCCCTACACACACTCCTCCGATTGCACATAGGATTACAATTTTAAGCATGGATGGTCAACTTCAAGCTCATCAACAAATCCCTAAGATTGTGAAACTAACTACCATAATAGCACTCTCGTACTTTACAATTGATAAGAATCAAATGGAATCAAATCTTCCATACTTAGGAATATTTACCTAAACTCAACTCATTTCTCAATTAAGCTTTTACACTTCGAATAGGTAAAATCAAACCCTATCCTTCTAGAGTCCAACCAAAACATGAGAATTTACATTAATTTAAAGTTTAGGAAACCCACTCTCTTAGTAAATGAAAGCTCCCTAGTTCAAATCAACAAGGTTGATTTTGGAGGTGAAATGTTCCTACATTAGACTCCCAAGGTTAAAATATTCATGATATCTTGATCATGTGTTCAATTACTTCACTCAGTTTGATCCCAATGTTGATGTTGTCACATGTTCTATTGCATGTTGTCTTCAATGTTATCCTTCATATTCTAGGATCCCAAGTTTTGTTCTATTGTTGCTCATACTGTTGGTTTCCATGTTGCCTCATCGTTGCTGAGATTTTCTAGGATCCCATATATGACTTTGTTTCTTACCAGTTACCTTGTTGACATAATCACTCTCATCCAACTGCAGTTTATGGCTAACCACACTTCTCATTTCATGGTATCCCCATTTGTAATTTTTCATTGTCAACTTCCACAGTTCATCTATCTCAATGTCCAACACTGGCCTTTTCTAGTCCACGGTATTGCTGCAAACTTGTCGCTACACTTATGTAGACATAATGTGTATGTCTCTTGCTACCTTTTCTTCATCCTTTTCCTGCATCCATATTGCTACAACAATAATATCCTTGATGTCTTCAACTTCCTTGATGTCCTTAGGTCCATGGGAATACTCAATAAATTCTGCAACTGCAACATGTAGTTTCTTCTTGTCTTCATTTCCATTTCCTTTAGAAAACTTTGCATCCTCTGGTTGCCTATAATTCACATACTCGGACAAACAATTAGTTTTAAAAAATAATAATTCTTCTTCTCCTATTGATGCTTCAAATCTATCTTTATATCAGGTATTATTGAAGACTTTGTGCCTGCAACAACTATACATCCTTCATCAATCCTTGGATTGATCAACCACTCTTCCAACAATCGTAATTCTACATCATAATATCTCAACACTATCTTTGAATGCTTCTCTTTAACTCCTTAATTCTCTTTGTGGTTGTCTTCTTAACCTACATACACACACCAATGATGGTTTGAGCACTTCATAAGACTGTCATCACCTGCTTCCTCATTTACAAGTTGTGTATAGTCTTCTCCATGACTATTTTTATGAGATAAAAATATCTCATATTTCTTCATAACAAAATTATGATTATGTTATATGCCTTTAGAAAGAATATATCTTCCTTAAACAATCTTTATGACACTTCCATATAACTGTCTAGCTTCATCCTTTACACAACCTGTAAACACACACAAATAATTAGTTTTAAAAACTTAAGACTCCATGGTCTCATTTGATGCTTCTAACATCATCATTTCATGATTTTCTAAACTTTCTTGACTGTTCATGAGACTCTCAACAAGTCTCCCTTCAACATATCCATCATCATCCTCTCGAAGGAATGATTCTTGCTTTGGTTCAAAAAAGTGAACTCCTTCTTCCATCATTGTCCTCTGTCTAAACTCAGCTCCTCTTAGTTTATCTTCCTTCAATGAAACATTTAACTTGTGCATCAATTTATTCATAAACAAACGTACAATAGGCCACTTGACCTTATTCTTCACATTCCAACCCCATCTCTGGCCTTCATTTATTTCCTGTAGAAGCTTCAAAATTATACCAAGTCTTTACTTTACCTTTAGAAAATTCTTTGTCAAACTCTTCTTGACTCATCTACTTTCTGCCAACTACTCTGTTATTCTCTTTTCTCTAGTTGTGGCTTCTTCCTGGACCTATGAAATGACTATAAATATTCATCTCCATCCTCTGCCTTGTGAAATTATCCTAGTTCATTGTGAGCTGCATCAAGCCTTCTCTATAGCATGTCTCTTGATCTTGCCACTCAATACCTCATCAAGCTTTACCTGAGCCTGACCTCCTGGTATCCTTATAGTTCTATCCTCTGGAACCTCTTGAGAACTCCTGCTATTCTATGGATTTTTCACCTACTCACACTTTTCTAAGAACTTTACTTGTCCTCCTCACTTCCAATTCTTC
>ML818700.1:45687-61704 GCA_009831015.1 Picea engelmannii | reverse complement strand
TCAACATGACCAAATGCTAGAGACAAAAATTCCTTAACCCCTCAAAGATCCTAGCGCTAACTCCTTTTTTCCATGGAACTAATGGTTATTACCTTGGTCCTTAACCCCATGTATGGTCAAAAGATAGTTTCAATAACCACTTGAGTGGGGATCCGCGTTCACTCTCCACCGAGCACGTGTCCAAAAGTGGTTTAATATAAACCACTGTGTGGATGTGTCCTTCTTTGTTAACCTCATTTCTCTTTGCCGATACACATTCAAATTTAGTAGTAGATCTCCTCTTTTGATCAATGGTTGGATATTTTCCTCCTCTACAATGGATTACCGTTTCTCCTATCATGATCAACGGTCATGATGGTCTCGCCACGTGTCGTCTCCTTTATGGATGCCTTTACATTAGCATGACATTTTTCTTCATCAGGACGTCGGAACTTCACGCCCTTCTCAACAACCCAAAAATATCGAAGGTCGCGGTCTTTCATAATGAGAACCATTTATCTGGTGGATTGTCCCAAATCTAATCTGATCCATCAATCTGCATTGAAAGCTTTTCTAGGGAAACCATGTATTGTGGGACCTGATCTAATCCGGATTATTTTTGGAACGAAATGAGAGTGGAGATATAATAAAGAAATATAAATAGACATATTGGATATCCAATATTATAATAGAAATGTATCAAAGATGTAACCATAAACACAAATATACAGTAATACACAATTTTCTATCAATGAACGAAAATGTACAAAGACTGTAAAATACAGAGTGAAAGACTCGCTAGAATGGTGGCAACTTATCTCTGAGAAGAGATGTGACGGCTACTCGCATATGTGAGAAGATGATTTTACAATGAGGCTCCAAAGGCATTTTTATCATAAAGAAAATCCAAAACCCTAACCCCGAAAGATGAAAAGCCAATAGTTTTGTGGACCTCGTTTTGGGTAGTTTGGTGTATCAACTTCTTGGGGGCGTAACTTTGGCATACGATCTTTGTTTGGGGCGCACGATAGATCTTGGAAAGGTATCGTTGAGGAGATTAATTTTGGGGGATCAATTAGAGCCCTCGACTATCATTAAGAATCTTGATCTTGAAAAACCTTCATTTAGGCCCTCAAAATGGCCTCGGAAGTTAAAAACTGCTAAAAATAGTAAACTACCAAAATTGCCAGAAAACTATTTTGAGCCAGTTGGAAAAGGTGGGTGGCCACCGATATCCAGCTGGATCAATCCTCCCTCCTTAGGAATCAATGGTATCCATTGCGTTGAGTGCCTAGGGGAGAGGGAAAGGAGTTTGTTGAATCTGCATCTTGATGAGCTACTTTCCTCGTTGAAGAAGTTGCGTTGCTTAGCTTTTTTAAGGTTGTCACAAACCTGTGGCTAGAAGGATTAGACCTTTTTAACCAGTCTGGCTTCATGAGATTTCTATGTGCGGAAGGAATCTCTGCACTTTGCTACAATCTTGTCGATCTGTTTCCATTGGATAGAAGGTGCTTAGGCCAAGGCTGTAGTGGTTGCAGTGTCATTTTGTTCACCTTTCGAACAGATTATGAAGAAGCTAAATTTTGTATTATGAGATACTACCTTGCAACACTGTTTAGTGGGACAGTAGTCGGAGCCAACTCTGGTATCCTGTAGAGATGACCCCCCAGAGTAACAATGACACTACGAGGTCGAGACTCATAGATAACATGGCCCTTCCACATATATGGTTGGCCCAAGAGAACATCACAGACATCCAGTGGGGAAACATCACATAATACCTCATCCTTGAAGGGTTGGATGTTGTATGACAATCGACATTGTTGGCTGACACAGAGATCTCATCCCTGGCGAAGCCACCCGATGTTGTATGGATGTGGGTGTAGTGTTGTCGACAATCCCAACGATTTGACGACCTCTGCTGAGATGAGGTTCTTCTAGCTTCTTCTATCAACAATAAAATGCAGCGGGGTCCCCTTCACCCACATTTGTGAATGAAAAAGGTGCTCCCCCTCTCAGGATCTGTTGGTTCTTCTGGTTAAATTGTTGTGGTCAAGACAATAGTAGTGGGGTCTGCGTCAATGATCTATCTTCTGTTAGTATTTTCTGAGTCACATTATGAATCAGGGTTCATCTCCTTGTCTTTGATTTTGGCCACCAATGACTATTTTGACTGACATTCATTAGTGTTATGCCAGGGGATTTTGTGGAACTCACACCATTTTTCAGTGTCCTTCTTCGTTTTCCCGTGACCATTCTTTTCATGTGGCTTGACCTAGTTTTCAGGAGACTGTTTGTTAGGCTATCTTTATCATACTTTGGTTGTTGCAGATTTGTAGACCCAAAATCTCGTTTGTTTTGGTGCTTAAATTTATCCTCGATTTCAACAACATATCGATAAGCAACACTGATTGATGAGATGTCCAGAAAATCCATTTCAGTTTGTATGTATCTGTGTAGAGCCCCATGGTATTTCAGAACCAAATGTCATTCAGAGTCTTTGATACCCATCTTGGTGAAAAAGGTATGGAAGGTATTGGTGAACTACATAAATTCTTGGCCCCTCTCTTGTCGTAGTTTGGTCCATCTCATATATTGCTCCTCATAGTTTCCAACAGGGTAATATTGTTCCTTTACTGCATCCACAAAAAAAACCCAAGTGGGATCAACCCCATATATTCCAGAATCTTCTATGGAAATTTTCTCCCAGTAAGTTTTCCACCAATGTTTGACATGGGGTAGATATTTAAGGAGTGTGAAGGTGACATTTTCCCTATCGAAAAAATGGTGAACATAGAAATAACCTTCTAACAAATTTAACCATTTTTCTAGGGCATCCACATCTATCTGACCTTCAAATACGAGAATATCAAAATTAACCTGTACCTTGAAAGGAGAGGTTCTTCCAAAGTGGTTGTTTGATGAAGATGCCCATGTTTATATCGACAGGCATTGAAGGATGTGGGAAAAATTGTCCATCATTTCGTCCCTCTGTCGCGTGAGAGCTTGCTCAAGCAACAGATTGATAAAATCGTCTACTCTGTCATTTTTATTTTCTTCCTCCATGGATGGTTTCTTGGGAGTATGAGAGAGATTGTCTTCAAGAGAGAAAATCTTGATACCCAAATTGCTATACTCGAACCTCGTCGGGGACATGCACTGAAAAAAACGATCAAGAGAATCCTGCTCTGATACCACTGATTC
The DNA here is from genome assembly GCA_009831015.1 of Picea engelmannii. Classification (NCBI taxonomy): domain Eukaryota; kingdom Viridiplantae; phylum Streptophyta; class Pinopsida; order Pinales; family Pinaceae; genus Picea; species Picea engelmannii. Next base: position 58,521 of record ML818700.1, on the reverse strand, counting down.
GTCGTTATTTTCGGCACGAAATCAGAGTGGAGATATAATAAAGAAATGTAAAGAGATATCTAGGATATACAATATTATAATAGAAATGTATCATATATGCAACCATAAACATAGATATACAGTAATACACATTTTTTTTTATTAATGAGCAAAAATGTACAGAGACTGTAAAATACAGAGTGAAAGACTCGCTAGAATGGTGGCAGCTTATCTCTGAGAAGGGATGTGACGGCTACTCGCATCTGTGAGAAGATGATTTTACAATGAGGCTCCAAAGGCCTTTTTATCATAAATAAAATCCAAAACCCTAACCCCGGAAGATTAAAATCCAACAGTTTTTTGGACCCCGTTTTGGGTAGTTTGGTGTATCAACTTCCCGAGGGCGTAACTTTGGCATACGATCTCCGTTTGGGGTGCACAATAGATCGTTGGAAAGGTATCGTCGAGGAGATTCATTTTTAGGGCCCAATCATAGCCTTTTTATATCATTGAGAAGCTCGATCCTGAAAAACCTTCATTTAGGCCCTCAAAATGGCCTCAGAAGTTAAAAATTGCTAAAAATAGTAAATTACCAAAATTGTCAGAAAATTGTTTTGAGCCAGTTGGAAAAAGTGGGTGGCCACCGATATCCACCTAGATCATGATCTCCACATGTCATTTCCTTGGTGTATTTCCTCACATCGACGTGACTTTTGTCCTCATCGTGACCTCTAAACTTTTACAACATTGATCAGCTTATAACCCCTAATGCTCGCGGTCAACTATAATGAGAACCATCGATCTGGATCTAGATAGAGTGATCACGATTCTCCCTTAACTTCCTTGTGTCTTGTAACTCTCGATACGACTATCTTCCATCTATTTAACTCTGGAATGGATGGCCAGATATTACTCTCACTACTGGATGTTGGGACTTTTCAAAGTCCTTCCAACTTCGATCTAACAACTTCTATTCATCATCAAAATGATCTGATGATTGTTGTTCCTCGATGCTTACAAAGGGATTCTTTGGTCTCTAGTTCACCTTGAGTGAAGAACATTCTTCAACCTATGTTCATCCATGACTCCAAACAACTCAACACAATTTGTCTTTGATTAGGATCATTGATCTCTTCAATCATCGATGATCAATTACGATCTAAACATGCCCAACACTAGTTAGAGAACAATTTAACACACAGAGGATCCCATATGGATTCAATAGTTCACACTTTATCCAATGATATACAAGGACACCAGATAAACACACACATATTCTTTAAATGAATCTGTACACAATTACATAAGGCATTCTCTCCTTCCTGGCCTGATTTACATCTAGTTGGACTCTAATTGTCCTATTGGACACACTCGACCTCTTACACACTCAATTCCCCTTTCTCACTATGTCCCTACACACTCTACACTCCTTTGATTTCCTATAGGCTTACAATTTTAAGCATGGAAGGTTAGCTTCCATATCATCAACAAATCCCTAAGATTGTGTAACTAACTACCATAATAACACTCTCATACTTTAGAATTGATAATGATCAAATGGAATCAAATCCTCCATACTTAAGAATATCTACCTAAAATCAACTAATTTCTCAATTAAGATTTTACACTTCAAAAAGGGAAACACAAACCCTATCCTTCTAGAGTTCAACTAAAACATGAGAATTTACATTAATTTGAAGTTTAGGAAACCCACTCTCTTAGTAAATGTAAATACCCCTAGTTCAAATCAACAAGGTTGATTTTGGAGGTGAAATGTTCATGCATCAGACTCCCGAGGTTAAAATTTCATGATCTCTTGATCATGTGTTCAATTAATTCACTCCATTTGATCCCAACGTTTATGTTGTCACATGTTATGCTGCATGTTTTCTTCATTGTTATCCTTATTCTTATAGGATCTCGAGTTTTGTTATGGTGTTACTCATATGATTTTCTTCTCTGCTGCCTCATCGCTACCTGATATTTTCCAGTATCCCATATTTGAATTTGTTTCTTTCTAATTACCTTGCTAACATAATCTCTCTCAGCCAACTGCAATTTGTGGCTGACTGCACTTCTCATTTCATGGTATCTCCATCTATACTTCTTCATCATCAGTTTCCACAGTTCATCTATATCAATGTACAACACTGCCTTTTGTTGGTCCATGTAATTTCTACAAACTTGTTTCCACACTTATATAGACATAATGTGTATGTCTCTTGCTACCATTTCTTCAACCTTTTCTTGCATCCACGGGAATACTCATTAAAGTCTGAAACTGCAACCTACAATTTCTTCTTGTTTTTATTTCCATTTCCTTTAGACAACTCTGCATCCTCTGGTTGCTTAGAATTCACATACTTAAACAAACAATTAGTTTGAAAAAATAATAATTCTTCTTCTCCTCTTGATGCCTCAAATTCTTTATTTAAAATTAGGTATTATTGAAGGCTATGTTCCTGCAACAACTATGCAGTCTTCATCAATCCTTGGATTGATCAACCACTCTTCCAACACTCATAATTCTACATCATGATCTCTCAAAATTATCTTTGAATGATGCTCTTTAATTCCTTCATTCTCTTTGTGGTTGTCTTCATAACCTACATACACACACACATGATTAATTTCAAATCCATGAGACTCTTGGGTATCATCTAGCATCATCTCCTTGTGATGGTCTGAGCACTTCATAAGACTGTCAACATCTACTTCCTCATTTACAAGTTGTGTATAGTTTTCTCCATGATTATTTTTATGCGATAAAAATATCTCATCTTTCTTCATAACAAAATTTTGATTATATTCTATGCCTTTAGAAAGAATATATCTTCCTTCAACAATATTTATGACAATTCCAGATGACTATCCAACTTCATCCTTTGCACAACCTATAAGCACACACAAATCATTAGTTTAAAAAAAATAAGACTCCATGGTCTCATTTGATGCTTATGACATCATCCTCTCATGATGTTCTAAATTTTCTTGACAGTTCATGAGACTCTCAACATGTCTCCCTTCAACATCCCCATCATCATCCTCTCCAAGTAATGATCCTTTCTCTGGTTCACAAAAGTGAACTCCTTCTTCCATCATTGTCCTCTATCTAAACTTAGATCCTCTAAGTTTCTCCTCCTTCAATGAAGCATTTAACCTATGCATCAATTTCTTCATTTGTCTAATTTCTTCATAGACAAATGTACAATAGGCCACTTGACCTTCTTCTTCACATTCCAACCTCATATATTTCCTTCATTGATTTCATGTGGTAGCTTCAAAATTATACTGATTCTTTCCTTTACCTTAGAAAATTCTTTTTCAAACTCCTCTTGACTTATCTACTTTCTACCAACTACTCTGGTATTCTCTTTCCTCTGGTTGTGGCTTCTTCCTAAACCTCTTACATGAATATCAATATTCATCTCCATATTCTCCCTTGTGAACTTATCCTAGTTCATTGTGAGATGCATCAACCTTGTTTGTAGCAAGCCTCTGGATCTTGCCACTCAATACCTCATCAAGCTTTACCTGACCCTGACCTCCTAGTTCTCTCCTCTGGAACCTCCCGAGCACTCCTACTTTTCTCTGGATTATGCACCTACTCACACTTTTATAAGAGATTTACTTGTCCTCGTCACTTCCAATTATTTGCTGGAATTATTTACAACATCCTTTGTTGCAAGGTTCTGCTACAAGTTTATTCTTCCTATGTCATAACTCTACTGGCTGAAATGGATGCTACCATTCCTTCTGCTACTGCCTGCAAACATATTATGTTCTTACTAGATTTAATCATAAGGCATTAAACCCATACCTGCAATATATGTTCTGATATCTTGTTTGTTTAGCATCTCTTCTAATTCTTGGTTGAAATGACCTCAACTCTACAAAAATTCACTAAGGAATCCATTTATTTTTTCTGCATGTCTGCACAATTCTGTCGAGGTTATCTTCTACTAAACTTTGTCTCTCAATTTGTATTCCTTACATAATTCCAAAGAGAATTTACTTTCTCTAATACCACTTTGATGACCCACCAGGTCGATTTTCCCACAGGTGCATAATTATGAACAAACTCTACTGCAATTTTAAACTCGAGTTGCTCGTAGATTCTTTAAACTAGCCCAAAATCCATTTCTAACAAATTTTAGAATACTCTTTTCTTGCACCATTCCTCTCGGTGCTTATCTACAGCTCTCAAACCTAACGCTTATCCTCCTCGTGAATAACTCCTAGAACCTTGCACTTAAACTCCAAGTGCTCCTCTCGTTTGGCTCCAAGCCTCTTTCGTCAACACAACCAAATGATGGAGACCATATTTCCTTAACGGCTCGAAACTCCTAGAACTAACTCCCTTTTCCATGGAGCTAAGGGTTATGAGCTTGGTCCTTAACCACACAGATGGTCAAGAGATGGTTTCAATAACCACTAGAGTGTGGATCTATGTTCACTCTCCATATTGCACGTGCCCAAAAGTGGTTTATTATAAATCAATGTGCGGATGTGTCCTTCGTTGTTAACCTCCTTTCTCCTTGCCAATACACTCTCAACTTTAGTCGTATATCTCTTGTTTTCATCGACGATTGGATATGTTCCTCTTCTATAATTGATCATCATTGATCCTATCATGATCAATGGTCATGGTGGTATCACTAAATGTTGTCTCTACTTGGATTTGTTTATGTAAGCATGACGTTTTTCTTCATCGGGACATTGAGACTTCACGCCCTTCTCAACAAACCAAAACTTATGAAGGTCGTGGTCCACCATAATGAGAAACGTTGATCTGGTGGCTTGTCCCAGATCTAATCTGAGTCATCAATCGACATTCTAAGGTTTGCCATAGAAACCATGTATCGTGGGAATTCATCTCCATGTGTCACTTCCTCGGTGGAGTTCCTCACATCGACGTGACATTTATCATCATCATGACCTTGGAAATTTTACAACATTTATCACCTTATAACCCTCGATGCTCATGGTTCACTGTAATGATAATCGTCGATATGGATATGGATCGAACAATCATGATTCTCCCTTAACTTCCTCATGTATTCTAACTCCCGATACGAGTGTCGTCCATCAATTTAACTCTGGAATGGATGGCCAGATCTTACTCTCACCACCGAATGTCGATAATTTTCAGAGTTTATCCAACTTTGATCTAACGACTTCTATTCATCATCAAAATGATCCAATGTTTGTTGTTCCTTGATGATTACAAAGGGATTATTTGATCTCTAGTTCACCTTGCGTGCAAAACAATCTTCAACCTCTATTCATTGAAGACTCCAAACAACTCAACCCAATTTGTCTTTGATTAGGATCATCGATCTCTTCGATGATCGATGATCAATTATGATTTGAACCTGCCCAACACTGGTTAGAAACAAGTTTAACACACAGAGGATCCCATATGGATTCAATAGTTCACACTTCATCCAATGATACACAAGGACACCAGATAAACACACAGAGATTCTTTAAATGAATATGTACACAATCATGTAAGGCTTTCTCGCCTTCCTGGTCTGATTTACATTTAGTTGTCCTCTAATTGGAATGTTGACCATGTTATCTCCTAGCCTAGGGATAACTAAGGATATCATGTTTCGAGGCCCACGGGTTCCAAACATGGAGTGTCGAGAGCCGGAAGACCTAAACATGGCCCCAGAAGGCCCCTCTTTTCTTCAAGTACAATCCACATATCACCAACAACAATGTCCATCACACTAGCATGGTACTGAAGTGGCAGTGGGTCTTGCTCCATGAGATAATGAGTCTGGGTATCATGGTATGTATCACTTTGATTTTTTAATCACTTGAACATGTTGTATTGAATCCTTCTTCATTTCATGATGTTTGCTTGGAAATTATGTTATTTTCCTTGTAAAAACCTGGGAGGGTGAAACAATGCCCTAGTAAGTTGATTTCCCTTTAGGATGGGTTGCTATTGGGTGGGTCTTTGAAGATTCATTGTCTGTTCCCTCCATACTTACCACTTTCCATATTTATTCCTTCCATATCCTCATCTTTTGGGCATTGGGATTGGCTACACTAGGAAGGGTTGTACCTTACCTCGTGGGAAGAAGGGGATAAAGGACTAGAGGGTTAAAGTAGCTGGCAAGAATTAAAATCCATTTTGAAACCTTTGAGATGCTTCGCCCAGGGATCCCGGAGAAAGAAGTGAAAATCTTCTTAGTAAGAAAAGAAGACCCACAAGATAACATGAACACTCAAGTTATTAGTTGATGTATAGGAGGTCTCATCACGAGCCGACCTATTATGACCAATGGACATGTAGTGTTATGACATTACCACCTATCTAGTCAACAAGCCAGGGTAATGGATCTTGGTTGCATATACAAGAGAAAGGGGGTATCATCACAAGCTAGCCTTCTCATTTCCATGAACTGATTTGTGGATGACACTGTCACCTCTAGTCACCAAGCCAGGAAAGTGGCCCTCAACTATTCCCTTGTATCACAAGAGAAAATTATCAAAAGAAAGAAATCTAAGAATAAATGAAAATGAATCGGCTAGGAAACAATTGCATCCATGACAAGGTGCAACTCACCCTCCACAAAGGCACTCACATGTAAGACTCTACATTTCCTTGTTATTACATGCACCCCATGCCCAAATATTTACCTCATTCCACCTCATACACTTGCATGACTTGGACCAAACGCCACCTGGAAAACATCCCAAACTTAAGGGGGATTATCCCAATAGGACACCCTGAGACCCTCTCCGAACCTAAAAATTTCAAATTGCATAACATCTTTGAGCATTTGTTTGGGGTTAAGGGGGGTTTGATGCACATGTTCGGGTGATTTAATTATTGGATGTGATTTACACGATATGATCCTTGTGACTTATGAACCCCTGGAGGGAGTACTTGTTGTTACTGTAGGACCTTGCTTGGTGGATAGGTGCACATGAGGGAATGATTAGCTGAGACCTTCATGAGGGCTCAAAGCCTACAGATTGACGTTGAAACCCCAGCTAGGGGGTAGGACAGAGATGGAGGGATTCTACCAAGAAGAAGAAGGATGTTTCCTTGGAAGCACTTTGGTGTACCTAGACCCAGGGGATTGTGCCCTTCCTACTTGAACGTTGGCCTTTGGAGGCCTTGGACGTCACCTACTTTCTAGGATTCTCACCTTGGGGGCAGTCCTGAGATTATTGGCATGTGTGGGAAAGGATTTTTTTCCTTTAGAGGCCCAACGTTCCACTTCCTGTGCCCAACATTTCATCATGGAGGCCCAACGTCACCCTAAAAGGGATGACATCACCCTTAAGAGGGTATTTAGATGCAAATTGATTTTATTTGTTCATAATTTGATTTTTGTAAGAAACTGGCCAGGTCGGCCTGATTTTTTGACCTAAAACTTAAGTAAGGTCAAGTTTTTGTATAAATAAACAAAAAGTGACATTCATTTTGATGACAAATTTTCATTGGACAAGGGGAGGTCTGAAATTTCTCCCTAGTTGGGTGTACGTGGCTTAAATAGTGAGGCACTACTCTTCGTGTAGGCTTGTTTTAGCACATGGATCAATTTGTTTGAAGTTTTATGGTGCTCTTGCATGGTATATTCATGATTATTCTTAGTGCAAGTAAGTAAAATCTACATTTTTTCATCTATGGAATGGTTAATGGTATGGTTTTGTTTTCTCCTAAAATATTATGAAATTGCATGGTGTATTTATTGCTTGAAGTAAGAAACTTAAAGTGCTAACTTTCTTACTTTTTATTTTCCTAGCTTCATGAACTGATCTAATAATTAGTGAAAACCTAGGGACCTAAAGTGATATATCCCTTGAGGTATTTACTTAGTTATTGTTCTCAAGATACTTCTCATACACAAACTCTACAAGAGGAAGGAGGCACTAGGGCCTAGAAGTGCCTGCATCCTAGTTCACCTCCCTTCTTAGGGTCAAGAAGCCTAGGAGGACTTAAGGTGATATTTCTTCTAGGTCTTGGATGTTTTTGAATAGTGTGCATTATCATATGTTTTCATCCTTCAAAGAGGTTTCCTCCTTAACTCCATCTACCCCTAAAAGGCATTAGTCCTCTCCTCTTACTTTTGACAGGACTACCAACCTCAACTAAATATTTCTACTTGATACCTTGCTAACTTACTAACTTAGTACATATTACTAACCACTAAAATTGTTGTTGCTAATTCATTGTTACAACCATTATTTGCAGTTGATGTCAGTCTACTAACTGTCTTATACACTACCCAAAATTTGTACTGGGCAAGTTATTATCAATTGATACTAAAGTGTTGGTCCAATTACCTCAACAAAGTACATTTCTTAAGGTTTCTTGCAGCTGTCATCACTTATTTGCTATTGTTACAGTCATTTATGACATCCTATTAAAATCATTTGTTGATTGATAAACCACCCAGAATTTGTTCTAGGTAAACCACAATCATTAAATGCTAAAAGTGTTCACTAAATTGACTTAGAAAGGTACCTTTCTGAAGTTGTTTGTTGTTGTCATAACTATTAACTTGATGTTGTTACAAGTACTTCGATAGCCTTTTAAAGTCATTATTTGGATTGTATCAATCTAGAAATTGTAAGTGGCAAAAGCATTATCATTGCAAAGTCTTTACATCTCATTAAATTGTCCTTATAAGTTGCAATTTATGGATATATTACTGCTGCCACACATCTGTCTTTTATGTATAAACTTGTTTGGTAGCAGACTTTTATATTGAAGTCACTGATTGAAAGCATTGATATAATTGGTTATTATATAATGTTTGTTGTTTCTTTGGTAAAGGGTAGGTATCATTCACCTTATTTTCCAATGACTCGTTTAACATAACCATACCAAGTGACTTCATTCATTTGAGTGACCTAGAGAGAGGGGTGGTATTACCTTGTCTTAACATCCTTCATCAACCCACTAGGTCCTGGGACGTCCCCCTTGGAGTGAGTATTTTATCCTCCTAAAGAGAAAGAGTACCATGTTGGGGTGACAGTGACATGGATATCTCTGTGTTACGTCAATCTATGCCTACTTGCATTTAGGCTTTGGGCAAGTAGGGATTGTGAGATAACATTTTTGGCGTCGTTGGTGGGGAACATCGAGTCAATTTTCCTCGAATGCCACTCTTTTGGTAATCCTTTATCCAAAGCCTTCATTTCACAAAGCTTACCTGGAGAATCCACTAAGGGTGATCCCCCCATTCCCTTTGATAATCCTTAAGAGGTTATTTGGCAACTCCACTGACCTTTTCTAAGGTTCCACCATACTCTCAACTTTGTGATATTTCCAAGATATGGGATCATGGCACCCTGGGAGGAAGTGTATTCTTCTATTGATTTTGAAAGTTTTCAAGGATACCCACATTATTTTGATATAAAATGGTTAAAAAATTGTCCAAGATTTAAAGGCCTCCCAATTAATCACATTATAGAATTCTTGAAGTATATAAGTGAAATAGAATTTGAAGGGGATGATGCCCTGATACAATTGTTCATAAAAAAAATTCCATCATTTGTACAAGAATGGATCAAGGGTTGTTGAAAATAAAAGGGTATATCCTCTTTCATAGATCTCGTATGTAGGTTTCTTGAGTTCATAAAACCATAATGCCAGACATATGCGGATTCCCTTCAAAATCTTGAAATATCCCTAGAGGACAAAGGATTCACAAATGATATTGTAGAAGATATCAAACATGATGATGAAGTGTTAATGTGTACTCCTCCCTTTTATGAAGTCATCCAAGCCTTTGACGCTCCTTCACAATAAGAAGTGAATACGGTAAGTTGTTTCCCTTTCCAAGATTTTGATGATGCTTTATTTTGTGATTTGGAAAGTGAAGAAGTGTTAGAGGATCCCTTGGATGATTTAATCCCTTCATGTTATGATAAAGGAAATGACATGGTTGATAATATTGACGAGTTCATACATGTTGGGAAATGTAAATGGGATGTGATTGGTTATGATGGGGATCCTATTTACGACATTGAGGATCATTTTCAAATGTTTCCTTTACAACTATCATATCAGGTTACTACTAATTCTGAGATTTAGAAACAAGGAGATGATATAGTTATAGACATATTCCAAATGCCAAGGATGACCTAGTACTATGTTCTCCAGATGATTTTTGGTCATACCTTCAGGATTTTGATGAGTATCCCTTTGAGAACTTGGATTTATTCTATGAAGAATATTATCAACCATCGTTGTGCTCAAATCTTGATAAGGGTGAGGGCGTTTCTTTCCTGAAGCAGGATACTTGTGACAAGGTTTTCCAACTCCCTTCGATTACTTTACCTCATTAAGTCACTAAGGATATAGTTGGGGAACATGTCTCTTGTCTCAATTTTTCTCTGGGGCGAAGCTTTCTGTTAGAATTAAAGGGTAGGTTGAATACCTTAAGAAGAAGTTTATTATCTCGGTCTTTCATCTTTCCCTTGAGAAATTTTCAATCGTCCTCTAGATTCTTGTTAGTCCCTTCTTAGACTTCGTAGATTGATGTGGTCCAAGGTAGTCAACCTTCAAAATCTTTGAGCCAACTTCTTGAGTCTTTGACCTTTCACGATATTTTTATGAGATGGATTGAGCATCTTTCTAGGAGTGTGACTTGGCATAATTTTGTCCCTCCCTCCCGCCTCCATGAACTAGAATTTACGATTTCCTATGATATGATGCATGCTCTAACTCATGTTATTTTTGTGCTTGAATTGTCATTGTTTTGGTTTATGATGAAGCACAAAGGCATGTATTATGAGGTATTTCTAGGATGGTTTCACTGGTTATTTGACTACACCTAGAATTCAACCAACAGGTAAGTAGAGGTTACTAGGCATTCACATCCATTGTACATACCATTGCATATCAATCTAGTATAGTTGTAGTTGCATTTTCATATTTTCTTTGCTTCATTTGTATATATGCTCATAATCATATGTTATATTAGTAATGATTTTATTTCGATGGACAAAGGGTGATATCACCACCCTAGATCTTACTACTATCTTTTGTTGATATTTAGCAGACACATGTCATACCAGAGATGCTTAGATTCTCATGTGCTCTATGGTGAGCACATGTCCCTGAGTTGGAGCTAGATGTTATCCTCTAGCCTAGGGATAACTAAGGAGGTCGTGTCTCGAGGCCCACAAGCTCCAGATATGGAGTGTTGAGAGCCAGATGACCTAAACATGGCCCCAGAGGGCCCCTCTTTTCTTCAAGTACAGTCCACATATCACCAACAACAATGTCCATCATACTATCATGTTCTTGAAGTGGCAGTGGGTCTTGCTCCATGAGGTAATGAGTCTGGGTATCATGGTATGTATCACTCTGATTTTTGAAGAACTTGAACATGTTTTATTGAATCCTTCTTCATTTCATGAATTTTTCTTGGAAATTATGTTATTTCCTTGTTTAAACCTCGGAGGGTGACACAGTGCACTAGTAAGTTGATTTCCATTTAGGATGGGTTGCTACTAGGTGGGTCTTTGAAGAGTCATCGTCTATTCCCTCCATACTTACCACTTTCCATATTTATTCCTTCCATCTCCCCATCTTTTGGGCATTGGGATTCACTACACTAGGAAGGGTTGTACCTTAACTCATGGGAAGAAGGGGCTAAAGGACCAGAGGGTAATAGTAGTTGGAAAGAGTTAAAATCCATTTTGAAACCTTCGAGATGCTTCACCCAGGGATCCGTGAGAAAGTAGTGAAAATATTCTTGATAGGAAAATGGGACCCACAAGATAATGTGAACACTCAAGGTATTAGTTGATGGATAGGAGGTCTCATCACGAGCCGATCTATTATGACCATGGAAATGTAGTGGTATGACATTACCACCTATCTGGTCACCAATCCAAGGTAATGGATCTTGGTTGCGTAGCCAAGACAAAGGGGGTATCATCACAATCCAACCTTCTCATTTACGTGAACTGATTTGTGGATGACACTTTCACCTCTAGTCACCAAGCTAGGACATTGGCCCTCAACTATTCCCTTGTATCACAAGAGAAAAAGATCAAAATAAAGAAATCTAAGAATGAATGACAATGAATGGGCTAAGAAACAATTGAAACCATGACAAGGTGCAACTCACCCTCCACAAAGGCACCCACGGGTAAGAATCTACATTTCCTTGTTATCACTTGCACCCCATGACCAAATATTTACCCCATGCCATCTCATACACTTGCATGACTTGGACCAGAATCCACTTGGGAAACACCACAAACTTAAGTGGGATTAGCCCAATAGGACACCCTGAGACCCTCTCCAAACCTAAACTTCTCAAATTTCATAACGTCTTTGAGCATTTGTTTGGGGTTAAAGGGGGTTTGATGCACATGTTTGGGTGATTTAATTATTGGATGTGATTTACATGCTATGATCCTTGTGACTTATGAACCCCTAGAGGGCATACTTGTTGTCTCTGTAGGACCTTTCCTGGTGGACAAGTGCACATGAGGGAATGATTATCTCGAACCTTCATTTCGGGATCAAATACCACATATGGATGTCGAAACCCCAGCCAGGAGACATGACATAGATGGAGAGATTCTACCAAGAAGATGTTGCATTTGGAGGCACTTTGGTGGACCTAGACCCAGGGGATTGTGACCTTCCCGCCTAAATGTTGGCCTTTGGAGGCCTTGGACATCATCTAATTTCTAGGGTTGTCACCTTGGGGGCAGTCTCAATCTTACTAGGCCTTGGACATCATCTAATGAAGGAACTATCAATTGCTTAGGAAAATGAAATAAGATCAATCTTACTATGGGGGAATATGTAATGAATAGTCCAATGATTTCTATACCCATGGGTGGTGCTGATGTTGT
>ML818700.1:28425-40520 GCA_009831015.1 Picea engelmannii | reverse complement strand
CTTGACTCAGGGGCAGGTGTGAATATGATGTCATTAAAGGTGATGAAATAATTGGGTTTAAACACTACAAGGCCTTACATAAATGTGTGTGGGTTCGAATCTAGGGCTATTCCCACTCATGGTGTGATAGAAAATGTGAAGGCCTGCCTTGACTGATACCCTGAGATAGTTATCCTGATGGACATTGTGGTGGTGGACGTCCCTAATGTATGGGACATGCTCTTGTCTAGAAAGTTCGCTGTAACATTGGGTGGCACATTGCAGATGGACCTAAGTAGCATCAAATTACCTATGCTCACTTTCCCAATATGACTATGGCCAAGGCTCACGTTGAAGAAGTTGGCATTGATTCAGAGACAGAAGAAATACATGAGCCAACCAAGGAATCTCTTCCAAGGTTTTACCCTGATCACTTACCTTTTGCTAATGAAGAGGATTTTTATGTCATACAATGGCCAAAGAAGGAAGAGTACCAACAACTGCTAGACATGTATAAGGACAATAAGATTGGATTTGTCAAAGTTTTGAAGAAAGAAGACAAAGATCTATTGGTTAGAACAAGCCAAGATGATGTCCTTACCATAGAATCCCACCCGACCCCTCCCTCAAGGAAATGCACCATAGTAATACAAGAAGCAATTAATATCAAAGGAGGGGACTACAAGAAAGGACATTTGGTTTTGGAGTGGGATACAAAAATGGGCCAGCCCAATAATCATAAGGATTCTAAGAAGTTTTGGTTGGGACCATTTAAAATTAGAGAGAAGTCCGTCAATGACACTTACTACTTGAACACAATGCAGGGAAGGAGGTGCCCATTACCAATTAGTGGCCATCTCCTCAAACCCCATTGTGGGGAAGAGACTTGAATCCTTACTAACACAGGTAAGTGTAGGTGTAGGTAGGCATTTGCATCTTGCATCACATTGTATATATGTTGCATATTGCATATCATGGTAGTGTAGTTTGTATTTAGCTTAACCCGATTTGCATACATGCTGATGATTTACATATCTTCTTCTTGCATCTTGCATCATTTATATGTCATACTTATAAGTTTGCATGATCATATTCACATGTTAGAATAAAGATATTGGAAAATTTTATTTTCAACATTTTCTTTTGGATTTTGATCATTTTTTATAAGAATAAGGGGTGATAGCATCACCCTAGATGCTCTGACAATTTTGCTTAAGTATGTAGGCACATGCATACCAGAGATGTTGAGGTTCTCATGCGCTTTATGATGAACACATGTCCCCGAGTAGGATCCTGATGTTACCCCCTAAGACTAGGGTAACTAAGGAGATCATGTCCCAGGGCCCACCGGTAGCAGACATGGAGTAACGAGAGGAAAATTGACTAGCAGAGCCCTGCAGGGCTCCTCCTATCTTAACCAGCACCATCAGTCATCACCAACATCAAAGAAACATCCATTGCACTGGCTTGGCCCCATATGACAATAGGTCTTGCTTCATGAGGTAATAAATCCATTTTCATGGTAAGTGTTACTTTAATAATTGAAGCATTTGAATATGTTGCAAAGAATCCTTTCTTGATTACATAATGTTTTCTTGGAAATTATACTTTTTCTTATTTAACCTTGGTGGGTGTCATCACGTCCTAGTAAGTTGGTCACCCTCGAGAATGGGGTGCTAATAGGGGGTTCCTTGAAGAGTCATTGTACCATTCTCGATCATACTTATCACTTTCCATACTTCTTCCATTTCGTCTCCTCATATTTTGGGTTTTTGGGTGCATTGACTCAAGAAGGGATTGTACATGATTTCATGGAAAGGGGTTGAAGGCCCAGAGGGAATGTATTTGGAAAAAGATAAAAGCCAATCATAAACCTTCCAGATGCTCGCTAGGGGTATCCAGAACGATGAAACACTTCTAAAAAAAATGAGGGACCCATAAATAAAATAACTAATTAATTAAGATTTATTTCTAAGGTAGAGCGTTTGTGGGCTATGCGTTTCCTTTTAGTGCCACTTATTGTCTTCAACTTGAAAAAAGCATGCAAACCAAGGTAGAGAGTATGTGGGCTATGTGTTTTCCTTTTTTAGTGCCCCTTATTGTCTTCAACTTGGAAACATTCTAATTAATTAATGACAAATAAATAGGCTTGGAAAAATGTTGCATCACGGACAAAGGGAAACACACCCTCTACAAAGGCACCCATAAATGAGACAATACAAACCTTTCTATGTCATGAATCCCATGCTTAGAAACCTTACCCCACTCCACCCCATACTTACACATGACTTAGATACGTTTCCCGTAGGAAACAACATGGAATTGGGGATGGAATGACCCAATAGGATGCCTTGACACCCCTGCCACACCTAAATTTGACAAATTGTATAAGGTCTTTGAGCATTTGTTTAGTTTGAAAATGGGGGGTTTGATGCACATGTTTGGGTGATTCCATTATTAGATGTGGCTTACTTGGCATGATTCTTGTGATTTATGGACCCTTGGAGGGCACATATGTTTGTCTTTGCAGGACCTCGCCCAATGGACAGGTATTCATTAGGAGATGACCTTGTTCGGACCTTCATGTGGGCTTTAGAGCCCAAGGGTGGAAGTAGAAACCCCACATCTGGGGCAGGCTTGTGATCACCATTTGCACATTGATGATTGAGGGTGTTGCCTTTGGAGGCACTCTAGCATGGCTAGGAGATGAGCTCCCACCTCTTTCCACCTAGACGCTAGCCTTTGGAGGCTTGGACATCACTCACCTAGCTCATGACGCCACCATTAAAAGGGCTAGGGTTTGATGGAGATGATGTATTGACGGAGGACACATGGCACCTCGTTTTGAAAGTTGATGGCATGATATGGCCTTTGGAGGCCCAACATTCCATCTAACAACCTCAACATTGTCTTCTTGGAGCTCAATGTCACCCTTCTAGGGTTTATTTTGTGCAAAAATGAATTTTGTGATTTGTAAAGGGAAAGTTATGAGGTTGTCCCTATTTATATTTTAAAGTAAACTTTAAAAGTGGACAAATATGGTTTGTCAGGCCTCATATAAATAGAAGCCTTGCCATTTTCATTTTTCAATCACAACTCTCCCTCACACAAGAGGATTAAGACAAAATTTTCACTATCTTTGAGCTATTGGTCTCTTTTACTAGTGCACACCTCTTGGAGGACATGTTTGGGATGCTTCTTGGCTGATTTATGGTGGAATTTTCTGCAAACTATGGTTTTATGCTTGATTATTCTTGGTGAAGTAAGTAAAATCTGCAATTTCATTTCATGCATTGAATGGTTATGGTAAATTTTACTTGTTCATATTGAAGATTTTGATATTGCTTGTCCAAAACCCTAGGAGAGGAGCATAAGGTGCGTCCTCCTCTCTCTAGATCTTTCCACCATTTAAATTGTTAAGGAAATCTTGTCTAGAGTTAACTCCTAAAGCCCTAAAGTGCTAGCACTTTAGGAGTTTGGTTCTAGAGGCTTGTTGCAATAAATATATTTCAAGAATCTAAGGAGAGAATAATTTGCTAGAGCCCAAAAGTACTTTCTCTCTAGCAAATTCATCTTTTGAGGCTTGAAGTTTGAGGCCCTAAGGTGCTAGCTCCTCAACTTCATCTCATTGTCCTTAGACATAATTATCATCATTATTTCTCCAAGCTATATTCTTGTTGTAAATGACTCCATAACCCAAAATGCACTACACTTTTTCTCTTGTGAAGGAATTGATCAAACAACTCTCAAACTTTATTGTATAAGGCTTTTACTAACCTTTCCTAACCCTAGATTAGCTAAATTCACTAACTTTATTGTTGTTGTTGCAAAACACTGTTACAACTATCTAATTTGCTTCATTTTTTTGCATAATTCACTCTAACTCATAGCTAACATACTCAGAAATTGCTTAGAATAAGTGCTAATTGATTTATTGGATAAATGTTGATTTTCCATTGTCTTTTCACACAATTCTGATCTATATTTCTTGAAAAGATACTATTGGTTGTTATAAATTGTCATCTTGTTGCAATTTTTCTTCAACCATAATATATCTATGTTGTCTATTGTCTTTTGAGGTATTTTATCATATTGGTACTTGGAAATTGTTATATATATACGCTATATTGTTCTTGTTCCAAGAAGGTACATAAAACTCTTCTTTTGCCTCAATTTCACAAACTTAGACCTTTTGACTTAGGTATCTGGTGAGAGGGACCTCAAAACTTGGCTATATCCTTTCTATACGATCCTTTGAGGTTACCGAGGATGCCTCCCCTGGGTTGGACCTCATTCCATCCCTAAAACGTGGGGATTTCCTACTAAGTTCAAAGTGGTGGGTTATCTTGTAGTTATGCCAATTTGATTTACTTGTCTTGGGCTTGGACAAGTACAAATTGTGCGATAACATGCTTTAGGACCATATTTTGAAAATGATTTAATTTGACCTCTCAAAATGACATTGTTTTTACTATATTTTTAGCAATTTCATCAACTCAAAATGTTGTAGAAAGAGTTGGGCTCAATTTTATATAGACATACAAAGTATATGGTCTCTAGAAAAGGTGGAAGAACTCACTTATTTATACCATATTATTATCGCTTGTTGGCTACGACAATCTATTATTGAGGTTGTTGCAGGCTTGGTCGAAAGTTATTATGCTAAGGAGTTGGTAAGAGGGCTTGTTGGTCTTTGTATTGTTGAAGAGAGAGAAACAATGCTTGTGACCAATGTTGTTTATCTCCAAGTATACTAAGGAGTGGACCATTGTGGTCATTATTGTTGTTGATAATGGAAGAATGATAGTGTTGCCCCTAAGAGGTTGGATATTTCCATGGTTGTGGAGATGGGACTTGTCTTGGCCATTGCTAAGGATTTGGAGAATACCAAGTTATGGGAGGGACCATTGACGGTTCATTTGATTATCCCATAAATAATTGAAATAATGAATATGTTCATAAGGCATACCAAGAGGTGATTCATGTGATTGTCATGGCCTCTAGCTAATGAAGCATATTTAATCATCATTCTCCTACTACTTCAACACCACTACTTATTAGTCTATGCCATGATTCTTCCAAGTCTATTTGTGCAACTAATAATGATTTGATTGATTTAGCATGCATTTAATATTTCAACCAAACAAACCTTCAAGAACAAATAGAGTAAGTGTGTTGTTATATTGAGCATTGAATGGAGACTTATAATGTAGGTGACAAGAAACTATGATTAGGGTAGCATGTAGTCGTTGCTTTTACCCTCGTTTAAAAAATGATGCTACTTAGAACACCTTTTTTTTTCTTTCTGGGGTCAAAATTACAACCTTATGCAGCCATGGCCTCAACAACCTCATAACGTTGTTAACCAAAAACTTAAAATCAACCTGTGATTCAAAAAATAATGCTACCAACAACATTTTTTGTATTTTAAGAGGGGGGGGGATTAAATTACAAGTTGTTTGACACTATGGCCTTAACAATTGATACTGTTACAACCAAAATCTTAAAATCAACCCCTAAATCAAAAAGTAGTGCTACCAATAGCCCCTTCATTTTTTGAGCTTAAAATTGCAATAGTTTCGAAACCATGACCTAACACCATTATTGTTGCAAACAAAGTCATAGTAAGGGGAAAAAACTAACAAGGAGAAAAAACAAATTGTTTTAAAATCTTAAAACACACACACACATTTTAATGACTTTTGAAAGAAAAACTAAAAATAAAACCCCCTCACCATCCATTAAAAAAAACTAAAAAGACAACTGAAAATAACTACAAATTTTAATAAAATTGAAAAAAAACATTAAAAAAAAAAAATAACATAGAAACACGTGTACAAATAAAAAAACATTAAATAAAATATGTTAAAAGTTATATATATAACTTGTTTTAAAATGAAAAAACACAAAAAGGGCAAATGATGGGGTGGGGAGAGGGTGCCCGCTATTACCCCTACCTTTGTCCCCACTCCCAGTCCCACAACCCCCTATTCCCCCCTCAAGTCGTCGCTTGGGGTGGGGAGAGGGTGCCCGCTATTCCCCCTACCTTTCTCCCCACTCCCACTCCCACCCCCACGGCCCCCTATTTCCCCCCTCAAGTTGTCACTTGTTTGAGTAGCAAACTCCTACAAGGGAGTGGAGAGAGAGTGGCAACCACCCACCCATTGCTTAAAGAAACAATGGGTAGGGGACTAGAAGGTGAGAATGCCTGCAAACACCCACCACTCCTGAGACGAACAAAGTTTGCTCACACAAGAATAATCCAAAATATCTGGAATATAGTAACCAAATCCATATGGACAAATATATATGTAATAAGAATAAATAATACGATATAGATATAATGAGATTACAATTGAGAATGAGGGCTTGCTTATATACCCACGCAGGGGTGCCCTTTACCAATAGTCATGTCCTTTGAGACATGACCTTTCATTATTGATAATTATTATTTATTAACTATTATTATGTTATGAATATTTATTTATGTATATTTTATGTTCATAACATTGCCTTCCCCTTAAAAATGCTTTGTCCTCAAAGCATAAGCACTGGAAGGCTTCCCTTTGAACTTGTGTTCTAGCACACGATGTCTTCTCAAATCTTCTGTGCTTGTAGTTGCGACTCTCGATGACATAAGATGATATAACCTTCGAATACCCAAACTAATGTGTTGCATCTTTTGGGGAGTGATCCATCCCAAATCTACTTTCATTAGAATTGTTTGATGATTGATTGTTCCAAGTTGTTGATTTTRTCATTTATAATAACTTTAATACCTTTCCTTGATAACTTGTATCCTTTAATTATCCTTTAATAAAAGTAATTTTATATTTCCTTTTTATTTTCCTTCTTTTTAATATATATATATATATATATATATATATATATAATACAACTTTTATACTTCACTTTTATTTTAAAATTATATATAATATCTTTGTATATTATATATAACTTTATAAAAGTATCATAATAATTTATTTATTTAATAACTTATCCCCTTACCCTTGAATCTTGAAAAGTATGAAGTCTTCACCTTTTATAACCCTCTCTTTTAACTTTTAAAACTCCATTATTTTTTAAACTTTGTGGATATTCCTTATGTATATTCGTTGTTGATATTCCTTTTTTTTTAACTCTGTGGATATACTTGTTGTCACCTTTAATGACTTTTTATTTCTTCCCTTTTTAATACAAATTTATATTGCATACCACTTTTAAAGTTTCACTCTCTTTTATTTGCATAGGAACCCTTAGTGACTTTATATCTTGACGCTTTTATTTATGTAAATAGAGTATATGACTATTATAAAGGAAAACCTTATAACTTGGATATTCTATATGACAAAGCTTTTTTATCACTCTAGAATTTTCAAACCAAAGCCTTGGACTTGGGCTAAGAATTATCAGTGAGAACACTTCCACGTAGGTTAATGGTCGATTAATGACTAGCATGAAGCAATCGGTATTATCTTTTAAAGGTTGACTTTAACCTTTAATTTGTTTTAACTCGAACCGATGCACTCTGACTGGTTGTGACCTTTCGTTTGTGCTCTCGGGTTAGTGTTTGTAACCACCATATTTCTGCTTAATAATCCGTCCCCGCCATTGCATCAGGAATGAATCCTTTCAAACGAACTTGATTACAGCGAGTATGAATCTTCTCACTAATCCGCAACAGTGATTACACTGAAAAATAACCTTCTGATGTAATCCGGACAATAATTAAACAATAAAATAAGCTTCCAATTTAACAATTACGTAACCGTTATTAACTTCGTTTAGGGTCGCGACTTTTGATTAGTGTGATTCTAAGTATTTTCCAAAGACCAGTGCGTGAGTATTTAGAATGAGGGTCTTACTTTTAATGATAGTGACACAAAATTTCTTTATGCTCTTGACTTTTATTTACATCAACGATGGCAACACATTTTTGTAAATTAATAAGCAAAACCGTAGGTGATAATGGTTGCAATTCTTTTCTCTCCAATGTGCAGTTCGTATTCTTGCAAGGCACATGTATCAAGATAGTCTCTCTTCAACAAATTTTATCACAGAAATTATATATATATATATATATATATATATTACTTCAATTTTGCAACGAACTAATATATAATTTTTGTGCTTCTATTTTTTTTTTCCAATGGAGTAATTTTTTCTTTCATGGAATTATGAACTTTTCACAAATTCTGAATTTTTAATGGCAAAAAGTCTGATTGTGGTCAAAGACCAAGATTTAGAGAAACTCTGAAATAATGGGTTGGTCAAAAGCGGAATCGAGTTTTTTTTTTTTTTTAAGAATTTGATTTTTTCTTGGCCAAAGGCCCAGTTGGTGGTCAATGGGGATTTCTGGTCAATGACCTGGGTTGAGAGAAACTCCAAAAAAATTTAGTGTAACCAAGGGTCAGATTGTGGTCAAGGACCAAATTTAGAGAAACTCTAAAAATTTTGTGTTTGGCTAAAAGCCCAATTATGGTCAAGGACCAAGATAATCAGAGAAACTCTGAATATTTGAATGGCCAAAAGCCGATTTTTGGTCAAAAACCTTGAGATCGAAGAAGCTCTGAAATGAAGGGGTTGGCTAAAAGCCAGCTCAAACAAGGTTTGAATAAAGTGCGTCCAAGGGCCGGATCTGAACTTGCTCTGATACCAAATGAGAAGAACAAAGTTCGCTCACACAAGAATAATCCAAAATATCTGGAATATAGTAACCAAATCCATATGGACAAATATATATGTAATAAGAATGAATAATAAGATATAGATATAATGAGATTACAATTGAGAATGAGGACTTGCTTATATACCCACGCAGGAGTGCCCTTTACCAATAGTCATGTCCTTTGAGACACGACCTTTCATTATTAATAATTATTATTTATTAACTATTATTATGTTATGAATATTTATTTATGTATATTTTATGTTCATAACAACTCCCCCCTCCCTTCCCCAATTGTCCATTTTTTAATTTTAATTTTTTTGTTTTAGAACAAGTTTCTTTTTTTCATTTTTAAAATTTTAATTTATTTTTAAACATGTTTTGTTTATATATGTGTGTTTCTTTTATGTTTTTATTTTTTAAATTTTCTTACTAATTAAATCCTTTTTATAAAAAAATTTAATAATTTTTGTTTTTAATTTTATTAAAAATTGTGGGTTTTTTTAATTGTTCCAAAAAATGAAGGGTGAGGGGGTGTTTTATTTTTATTTTTATCTTCTTCTTTTTTATAAATTTTTTAATTTAAAATGTGAGTGTGTTTTTCTCTTTTTTTCTTTAAAACAATTTTTCCCCCTTCTTTCCCGTTTGTTCCCTTATTATGATTTTGTTTGCAACAGTAATGGTTTGTTTCACACCATGGTTTGAAAATTGTTGCAAATTTTAAGCTCGAAAAAAAAAGAGGGAGTGCTCTTGGTGGGGAATCTTTCAATTTGAGGGATTGGTTTTAGGATTTTGGCAAGGAATAACATTTAATGAAATATTTGAAGGGACAAAAATTTATAAATAGAAAATAACTTGGAAAATAAGGGGGTTGAGAGTTTGAGGAAGGAATGAGTAAGAAGAGGGTTTGAGCATTACAGTTAAAGGAATGACAAGTTTGTAGAGAGAGACATATCATTTGCATTTGTGTTGAAGTCGTGGGCTAGGGGGACAAGAGATTGAGGAGATCTCTTGTATGGCATGTTGGTGAGCCTTGTTGTAGGGGAAGGATAAGATTAAAAAACACATTGTTTAAGGAGACAAAATCGACAATCAAGAATTTCCTTGCTGGATAAAACTTTAGATTTTGGTATTTTTCTTCTCTAATTATGATTCATATTTTGATATTTTTCTCGGCTTATATGTGAAAGAAATTTGAATACTACCCATTAAAATAGATTACAAAATATGGTCTGCATATTGGGTTTTCTTATGCAAGTGATGAGGTGTATATGAGAATATAAACTCTTGCAGTTAAGCACATTGTAGTTGTTAAATTAAGAATCGAATTTCGTTGTGAAAACAAGAATGTTCCCTACACAACCTTGCAACCTGTGTATTCATTCTATTACTAGGGGAGAGTTGAGTTTATTTTTCTTTACACCATGATACTATGCTCCTCTAGAGGAGCATCACAGTTGGTACCAGAGCCCAAGTTCTAAATTTGGGCTTCAAAGGGCTCACAGGAAGGAGTTAATAAATACAAAAACATCCCCTACGACCTTCTTAAAAAGTTGTACACCTAAAATAGAAAATTTGTAGGTACAAACTTGCAGCCATTTACAATGTTATTTCATGTAGGATTATTACAAATGAAATAAAAAACAAAATACTTCTTGTCGTGCTAAAAAATTACCATTTGATTCTTGTCGAAAAATATAAACATCATAAATACCAATGTTATGAATCATCTAGCCTATGTAAAGGCAACACACTAAAACTGTAAACTCCAACACAATGCAGTAAAAATATAGGAGGAAACAAAATTGTTTACAAGTAGTTTGTATTGCCAAAAGAACGCAGAGCTAGACCCCGTCTGCCAAGGGTGTACGTCAGAAATTTGGAGTGCATATTTAGGATGTAAAGAAAGGAAATGAGATAATAAAAACAATGTATACAAAGCCTACAGGGAGGTTTTCCTATGGTAAATCTATGTGAAGACTCCAACGACCATGAGCAGAATCTGCCTGCAATCAACATAAACAAAACAAAAATGGTGAGAAACCCAGATGTGGTTCACTCGTAAAATATCGTATCTCTGTTTCTTTAAAGATTTTATCTTGTTCTATGAGGTATGATCAACAGTGACTGACAATGTTTATGTGTGGATTAGTTCAGTGCTTTTCCAGCTTGTAATATATACTTTTAAACACGACATAAAGCATATTCTCTTTTGTTATATTTTCTATGGTTTATAAGCAACAATAATTTTCAAATTTTGTAGTTTGGTTTCAATGTGAAAGAGAATATTCAGAGATTTAATGAAATCCAACCCTCCCTCATTAGATATAGACAAATAGCAGATGCAAGTTTTCCTCACTTATCAGAAAACTTTACCACTATACATCAAAAAAATATGAGCATAGTTGTCTGTCGACTAGTATCAAGAGGGGAAAATATTTTAACTTACAACTTGAACACTGTATGATATAGTCCAATCATGGGAGCAACCTGCTCTTAGAGTTTAACAATGACTGAGCCTCAAGTATATCTTCTCTCAGCCAATTGTAGATGTATTTAGGGCCACTGTCAGAAACAGAGTTAACAGTTAGAAAAACAAAGAAAGCAAATTTGGAACAAAAGATAAATGACTACTATATAGAGAGTTGGTTACTTGATTAGCTAGGTCAAGGTTAAAGGAAATTTTAGGGTGAATTAAGCAAGATTGATGGATTGTACATGTGTGGAAGAAGTGGCAATCAATATTGCTTATTGAAAGGTAAGTAATATGCCCCATAACACTAGCGAAAAGAAAAGAGAAAAGGGCTGATACTCTAGCTATCAAAGAGAAAAAGATTGATGTAATAAAACTTGAAACAAGGATAGTATGCTTCAACAATAACAATTTTATAACAACAACAATGAATTAGCTCTAAATCAACAATATAAAAGATGGAAAATATGTCAAATACCAAGTAAAAGACTTGGAAACCATTAACCAATGATTGCATGAGAAAGGAACGTGAAACTATGTTAATTAGATGCAAGTTAGCAAACCCTAATGGCTGAAAATGCAGAAATTGCATCAATGACTATGTTAGAGATAATTCCAAGCAATTAATGCAAGTCGTTGGACTATAAATGCAAGAGATGAGGATGCAAATGCAAGATCCTAAGGCTAATACAAAATCGTTGGGAGAGAGAGAGTTGTTTTAAGGTTTTATATCACTTGCAAGTAATAGAGACTAATGTCGTTTTCTCTCCTTGGGCAAATGGAGTCTATGAAACAACACTTATGGAGGCTAAGAGCATAAGAAAATGTGAAAATCAAACCATGGGGCTATACCATCCTAGGCCTAGGAATGAATTTCTAGGAAGGAAACCCTAAGGTTTATACCATCATAAACCCTAGGTGCCATCCTACTTCTTCTAAGGATTCTACCAAGAGGATCAAGTGAACTAGGTCAAG
>ML818699.1:81631-109481 GCA_009831015.1 Picea engelmannii | reverse complement strand
TTACCACCCTCAAGCTAATGGACAGGTGGAAAGTACAAATAAAGTTATAGAAGCCATTCTCACAAAAACAGTGAAGGAAAATAGAAAGGATTGGTCCAAAAGGCTCCTTGAAGCATTATGGGCCTACAGAACTACCTGGAAAATAGAAAGGATTGGTCCAAAAGGCTCCTTGAAGCAATTATAGTGACCAACAGATATCTTACTTCATCATCTCTTCTTCCCCTGCCATGAAACATCGTTTGATTTGGAGAGAGCGGTCGTCTCCCAATGAATCTAGATTGAGATCAAACTCTTTATACCTCGACTTTGTCGAGGACATGTGCCGAGAAACAACAAGGAGAATATTTCTCTGATACCATTAACAAAAATTGTCTAGGGAACAAAATGAATCACACATAGGAATATAGTAGAGATAACAACAATACAGTGAAGACCCAAATTCTATTAATGAATAAAATAATGGAACATTGTAGTGACACAAAATAGCTAAAATATTGGCAATTGTTGGCACAAAAGTGTTCAGACCAGGGTCCTTCTTAGGTTACCAACAAAAGGTACCAAATTAGTCTAGAGCATTGGCATTTTCATCTTCGTGGAAGGGAAAAAGTCTCACCCGAAGCGCAACCGAGACATGAAAGGGAGGGAAGGGTAAGGAGAATACTTACACATACCTCTAAGGTATCAAAGCTCACTGTAATATTACACAAAATAGACTAAACCTGTAACAATACTGAGGAATTCCTAACTGGGAAATAAAGAAACAAATTTGCGTTTCCATTTATAAAGAAGCATTTAAGTACATCAAACATAAAGATAATAGAGAACAACATTCCATTCATGCATTAAGACTAAATACACAAGATGTAGATTCAAAATTTAGGCCTCTGATTATATTGATAATATCAAAATCTGATACAAGGTTTGTATGGTTCTCACCTAGATCTCCATATTCAAGTATGCTATAGTATTGGCCCATTACATCCATGACTCTCGTCACAACATCAATATTAACAACAATAATCGTAATAGCTATGGACTAACATACTAAAAAACAATGACATTATGGCCCTTTCATTAACCTGTCACTAATTCATTAACATTTCACTATTAGCCTATCATTAGTCTATTACAATCACATCGGTCTCCTATATATAATACGATTTTGCTGGCTAAGAACTCGAGAGTTATTTCTTTTCTTGATCTTGTTGCAACTTCTTTCCTCAAAGCTAATGTTGTGTTTGTCCCTTTACCCGCTTTCTGTTTCTTTCTCTTGTCCGTTGTCCACCTTCTTAATAGCTTGCATAGCTTCCATTCTCCAAAATGAAGCTGCAATGTGTTTTGCGTAACTTATATTCAACAAAATGAAGGGCCCAACAGGCTCTGACCACAATCCTTGACTCGCTCCGAGTCAAGTCTTCAGCTTTTCTGTGGTATTTAGGTTGGTTTGTTGTTCTTTTTTTCCTTCTGGTTCTGAGTTTCTTTCACTTCTGGCTTCAGTTGTTTCTGCTTTGTCTTCTTCAAACGAATGGCCCAACTCAGGTACGAGTTTGAGGGATCTCTTCCCGACCTCTTGGAAGTTATCCACTTTATCCTGCCACTTCCTGGAAAGAAGTGAAGCTTCAACAACAAATTGTTGGGTGGCATCTGTGATGCACTCTTTTGGATTTGACACAACTAAGGAGTTCCATTCCGAGTCAACAATGGAATCAAATGGATGCATATGTAACAAACTATAGGTCGAAACTCTCATATCTCTTTCTTAGCAACGATTTGGGCTTCATATATAGCATTCAACTCATTGTCCTCTTGCTGGATTTTGTCGAACTTCTCCCGTTGTTCTAGCAGATCCAGGGTTTTGGTTGCTTCTGCGTTGAGTGATTGGATCTTCATGCGAAATTAATCCAATGTGTGGTTGCGCCTTGAAATGATGCCCATCCAATCGCTTACTTCTCTGAAGATCTTTGTGCATTCGACAGTCCGTTTTTGCAAGGTTTCTCTTGCATTGTTCCCTTCCAAGACAATTTTCTCCATTTTCTCTCGGAGCTTCTTGGGTTGCAATTCAACTTATTTCTTGTTGTCTCATAGTTGTGCCTCAAGGATTTATACTGTTTCTACCAGTTCTGACCAAGAGACATGAATTAACTCGATCTTCTCCACAAGCTCGCTGGTTGTGCTGGACTCTAGCAACTGAGGATCTGTCTTCTTCACTGTCGTCCAAGTCTCTTAGAGTTTTTCTTTGACTTTTTCCACCTTTATTTCTTCCTGAACCTTAGAGTGTTTCTGCTTCATTCGTTGTTTTTGCGCAACGATTCCTTCCTATTTCTAGAATTCTACTTCTCTTTCCACCTTCTAGATCCTTTGCTACCGGGAGTTCCTTTAGCAGGTAGTTGTACTAGTTGAATACAACCTTGTTTTTGCAAAAATAAGCTACAGAAAGTGCATCTAAGGTGCATTCACCTTTGTAATAGGAACACTTAACCTTTCTTGCAATTATATAGCATGTTGTCCGAACTGTTTCTGGAATAATCGGGTGAATCCTTGATGTTCAACCACCTCTTTGTGTATGGAAATTCTCATACAAGCTAACCTCACCTTTCTTTTTCACATGCTTTCTCGGGCCTTGGAATCCTTTGGAGACATCCTCACCCTCAAGAGATAAGCTGGTGAGCTGGTGGATGTCGTCCGCATGAATCAGATACCTCCGATCGAGCCATAGACTTCTGTCATGCACTCTACTAATCAAGAATTTCTCACAGCGTGCAACCTCGCTAGTGTTCCCGAAGACTGGTAAGTCTTTGAGGTTCATGATTTTGGAGTTGAACAGATGGATAAATTCAGGCTTGGGGAAAAATTGCATGTCTCCGATATCATCCGGAACCAAGTCCCATAACACATCAATGTTCATCTGTGGGAACAACACTTGGTCTACCAAATCAAGGTCCAAGATATTTACTTGCTCTGTCTTTCCTTTGATATCCCCAAAGATCTCGATCCGAGGATCATACGGTTCGTCTGGGATTTCTTCTTTGGGAGATGAACTCCAATATCCTGTTTCTATCAACATGGTAGCTCTAAAGTGTTGATTCGCTGGGTAAATCAGGGTCGACTTTGTAACAGGAGAACGAAAATCTCTCGGGGTATGCACAATTGTAGAAAATTCAAAATCTGGCTAACAAAAAACAATGATGCTTTCTTGTGCATTGATGGGGTATTATAAATGGATAACTGGAAAGATACTATAAGCACACGTAAAGACACTCATGATTAGGCCATAAACGTGGTTTTAGTCTTAGGTGTCTGACGAGACAGATAAAGGGGTAGGATCTATCAATTGATCTTGGATTTTAATGAACGGACTGACAGGGACATGGTCTAGCTGAGGTGTTTATCCTTTTAACAACTGAGAAGAACGATGGGGATATTGATGGAATCTGTACGTATCACGCCTTTATGGCTTAATGGAAAGTTTGGACGGGTTATGGTGGCTGTCATAAAGTGTATGATTGGACTGGGTACGTGTGGCACATGGGCTGTGATCAAGCTCATATTTTCCCTCCCTCCGACCACAATGGGGGTCCCCGTCATATTAAATGACTTCATTTAATATAATGGTGGCTCTTCCGATCCTATGCAGCCGAGTAAGCAATTCTCCGAAAAAGCAACGCTTAGACTGAAAAATGATATATGTTGTGGCACATTAAATTCACACTCTAATGTTTATTAACTAAATTAAATAAATTGCAGGAAATGAAAATATAACTACTGTACATGCTCCTTTGGACTGGAGAAACCTTGCTTTGGCTCAAGCATGAGAAATGCATGGTTTCAGGTGGGCGCCATTCAACCATCCTGGCCAAAGGATACCATCTAAATGCGTGATCCTGACTGCACCAGAGTGTCGGATTTTCGCAACTATGATGGACCCAAACAATGCATGCCCAACTTGCTTGGATGTTTATGATATCAACTGTCATATAGGAGTACCTTATCCCCTTCCACGAATCTCTTGGACTTAATATGCCTATCATGCCAACATTTATGTCTAGCCTTCTCAATTGTCTGATGAAAATCCACTAAAAATATAGCTTCCTCAAGTTCTTGCAAGTATGCAATCCTCTGCGCAACTGATTCATCATATGTCATGTTTGTAGCTTGTGCTATATAAAGACTAGGGGTAATAAATTTTGCAGGTACAACAACTTCTTTTCCATAGAACAAATGAAATGGGGTGTACTTGTGTAACTTCTTCATGGTATTCTTGTAAACCCACAAGACTACTGGAAATCTATCATCCCAATCTTCCCGGTTTGCGCAACATACTTTTGCGAGTCCTCTTTCTAGAATTTTGTTGAAGGGCTTTACCGTACCATCAACTTATGGATGGTAAGGGCTTCTCTTATGATGTTGTATAAGAAATTCAGTTGTTAACACTGCAATTGTATTGATGATAAAACGAGTACCTTGATCACTAGTTAGACTTATAGGACATCCAAACTGAGTGATAACATTCTCGAAGATACATATAGCAGTTGTATCTGTAGAACAATCTTGGATTGCCTCTTCTTCATCCCATATTGTAAGGTAATCAATTGCGGTAATTATCTGGCCTTGGAGTGTTTATCCGGGGGGTTGATCAGTCCAATAAAAGAAACATCCCACTTCTCAAATTCTTGAAGTGCTCTGACTAGCTGAAGGGGTAATTCATCTCTTCGTGACAACTTTCCTACTCTCTGAAAAGTTTCACAAGATCTAGCATATTCCTTAGCATATTTAAATAACGTGGCCCACCATAATCCATCTTGAAGTACCTTCTGTGCAGTGGCCTTACCTCCAACATGTCCTCCCAAAAATCCGTTGTGGCATTCCCACAGGATATCCTGCCTTTCATGGTTCAAGACACATCTTCTCAGGATGTTGTCGAGTCCCAATTTGTAAACTTTCCCGACAATTAATTGATAGTCTGCTATGCGAACCACCATATGTCGTTTCTGGGTTGCGGAATAAGTTTCTAGGAAAGTCCCTGTACTGAGGAAGACATCAATGTATTCAAGATACTATGGAATGGCTTTAATTCGGAACAAGTCTGCATTCGAGAGTTGGTCATCTACTGCTCTACCACTTTCCCCTAAATCCAACCTGGAAAGGTGATTTGGACCTACATTGCATCTTCCTGGTTTGATAATTACTTCAAACGAAAATTATTGAAACAATAATAGCCATCTGCAAATTCTTTCTTCCAATATTGGTTTATTGACAAGGTACTTCAATCCAGAATGGTTACTGAGAAACTTGAAATGAGATCATAATAAGTAGTGTCTAAATTTTTTTAATGCATAAATATTATCCAAACCTCCCCTTTCAGTGGTTGTGTAATTGCGCTAAGTTTGCGATAGTTTTTTGCTGGAAAAGTAAATAGGGTGGTCCATATTCCCCTCCCTTGGTTGTGCTAAAATGGCTCCTAGGGAAATGCATGATGCATCCATATGTACATGGAATTCAATTTCCCAATTGGGAAATATCAAGATCGGTGCAGTGCTAAGTTTTTCTTTAAGAATATTGAATGCCTTATTGCACTCTGGTGTCCATCGGAACAATTTAGACTTCTTCAACAATTTCTCAAGGGGTGCTGTAATAGTTTCATATCTTTTGATAAATCTGTGGTAATATCCCATATGTCCCAGTGTGGAGTGAAATTTTTTGGCACTTGTAGGTGGCGTCATATTCAGAATGATCGCAACTTTTGCTGGGTCTACCAGGATTCCTTCTCTACATGCAATATGTCCTAACATATTTCCATGAGGTACACAAAAAATACACTTTCTTAGATTTAGAGATATCTTCATTTCACGACATCAATCAAACATTAACCGAAGTATCCCGAAATGATATTTTAATAGGCCATACACCATCCAATCATCCATATAGAATTCTACAAACTTGTGGATGAATTCTCGAAACGTTGCTATCACAATTCGAGAGAAAACTGCAGGGGCATTCTTCAAACCAAAGGGAATTACATTGTATGTGAATGATCCCCATTCGGTTATGAATGTAGTCTTCTTCTTGTCTTCCCACAACTTGATCTAATACCTTGTCGCTGAAAGGTGTGGGAAATGGATCATGAAAACACGCAGAATTCAGACTCATGTAGTCCACATAGACCCGAATGTCTTTTGTACCTTTCTTACTCTGGATAACTATGGGGCTAATCCATTCTACTTCTTCAATAGGGAAAATATGTCCTGCCACAAGCATTTTTTCCACCTCTTTCTTAAGTTTTTATTTTATTCTAGGGTTGAGGTGGTATGGTCTATGCTTCATAGGTCTTGAGTCGAGTTTCAGCTCTATTTTCATTTCTCCCATGACTCCTTTTATGCCTTTTAGTTCCGAGAACATTTTCAGGAAAAAAGTCCTCATACCCCCATAACAGATTATGTACCTTGTTCATAGTTTTCTCATCCAAGTACTCTCCTATAGATAATATCTTAGGATTCTCTACGCTCCCTATATTGACTTTCCACAACTTCAGTGGGTGATTATAGGAGCTACAAGTGTGACTAGGTATGCTATCCATAATCTCTCTATTGCCTTCTGTTTCTTGAATGTCTAAGTTTCTAAGCTCTTTTAAATCGTTAGGGTTTTCTAAGTCTCTCTCCAATTTACAACACGATACAAATATCTTATCAATTTCAAGACTCAGACTAGACTGAAGCAAGTGAACATGGTCAACACATACTACTAGACTTTATCTCTTTTTACAAATGTCGATAAAAACCATTTCCCTGATTCTTTGAAGGAATATGTTGAGCTCAGGGTACTTACTTGTAAAGGAGAATCCTTGCAGAATTGTTCTTGTAAGGTATGCCTACAGTTCGTTTATTTTCTGGTATCCTCATGTACATACCAGGCCCTTGGAATAGGCCCCAACAAAGGGAAAAACACCTGGACCCATAGGTGAGAGGGTATCTCTGCAACTCTCCATTTCTTTAAGAAATGTTCAATATGCATCTGAGGGTCAGATTGTACGTTGAACAATTGCACATCTTGGAAATATATCTTCATTTATTCTTTCAGCCGATCCCTCCCTAGGAATAGAGTCGGTAGACATCAGATGGCTTGTCTTACGTCCTCCCACTCCATAATCAAGGCTTTATGAGTGGCCCACCATCTAGCGGGGGTATCCTGCAAGGCTAAGTCAAGAACATAGATCCTTTGTTCAGCCGCTATATTTCTTCCATGGTGGTGAGAAAACTATGTACCTCTAAGGTACCATCGTATGTAGGGGGTTCTCTGACTTTATTTCCAATCCATCTTATTCCTTTGACAGTTATGCATCACCTTAAAAATTGCTCATATGAACCTTGCTGCCAACTGTCAAACGCTACTTCTGAATCCTCATCAATAGACTGTATGCTTCTCCAACTTACTTCTCCGTCTGTAGTGGGATTTATATAATCTAGTCTCATACCGACTATGATGGAGTATAATTGGTCAAGGGTCTCTAACTCCATATTATGGTCCACTAGTTCAATATATCTAGGCCCTAGACAAGAATCTAAGGGTTGAACTACTTTTATCCCGTATGCTTCAAATGTCATGGTGTCTCTCTTTAGATCAATGATAGCATAGTTTTCATATTCTCAATCAATCCTGAGTAGAGTAGGGTAGGGATCCTTATCTCCCATGATTTCAATTACCTCAAAATCAATTGTGGTCTTAACTCCTGCAACATCTATTTCCACATTTCCTAGCCTTCCTACTGGGAAGATGAAGTACTGATTTTCCATTCTCAACTGGATGGGAAAATATACTAACTGAGGTTTTCCCAAAGCTTCCCAGGTATTTTTGGGTAGGATGTTGACATCTAGTCCCAAATCTAGCATGACATCTTTGATTTCGAAATCATCTAGCTGGGATTCTAACCAAAATTATTTTCCTTTTCACACCTTTCTTCTTTGTATTCTCTAGGTATTCTTCTCAGGGAGGTTAGTGCTTACTATGGATTCTGGTATCACCTCATTCCCCAATTTTAAGTATAGGGTGTTGCACAACTTCTCAGTAAGTTGGTCATCCCTTAGGATATCAAAGAATAATTGAAACCAAGCATTGATTACACTTTGAGACTGCTCAAGGTGTCTTCTTGGAATTGCAGAATTCTTGGGTGCTGGTGGTGAGGTAGGGGCTTGCACAAGGTTAGGTTGAGAGGCGTCTCTAGGAGGATTCTCCATTACTTCTGGAGTGGGGATACTCTTAAATATTTCTGTTGCATTTCTGAAAAACAACTTTTGTTTCACAGTATCATACCTGTCATCTTTGGGAATAGCTTTATGAATATTCAAATGATTGTCTGCATTTGCCCTAGTATTTTCTCCTCTGCGGGTGATGATGTTAATATTTGGTAGTTATCCCTCTATTCTCCTTTTTAATTCTGAGCTTATGATATTATCTCCTCATTGATGAGACTGACCTTCCCACTTCACAATCAGTTCTGGGCAGCCTTCATTTGCGTGCCCATTATTCCTATAGTGCAAGCACCATGGTCGTCTTGGGTGAGGGAAGTATCTAGACAAATGACCTTGTTTGTTGCAGTTGTAGCATCAAATCGACCCTCTGCCTCCATTTATCCCTCTTATGAATCCACCTCTAGCCCCACCTCCCTGGCCTCTTCTAGGTCCTTGAGGGGTTTCTTTTACCATGAATGTTGTCCAGTGTAATCTGTCAGGCAGTGCATCTAGAGCTCTACATTGATTTGTGGCATGGGTCATAGATGCACAAAACTCACAATGTATTTTATTGGGTGTAGTTGTGAATTTTTTCATAATAGGACACTACCTCGGCTCATGTCTATGTGTCCAACAAATATCACAATACTCCATTGTATGGGAGGTTTGGGCGCCTGGGAAGGTATTATACAGCCTTGGTGTATGGAATGGTGGAGTTGCAGATACTTGCGCAACTCTTCCCATGGGTCCTGAAGAAGGCCCCATCGGGTTGTGAAGAGGTCCCACTCCCCTTATGCATGGGAATTCATTTTCCATATGCCCTTCTATGTAGCATCCTGTACACCAAACCCGAGGTCATCCTAGTCTTTGTGTGGTTAATTCTTGAATATTTTTTGTTAGTGCTGATATTTGTCTCTGAAGTTGCAACAAATTTGTATCCACTGGAGGCCTGGTCATTCTCAGATTTCCTGGATAACCTGCCATGGCTTCGATCTTCATCAACTGTTCCAAGGAGTCTATTAACGTGGGTATACACTGTTGCGTTAAAGGAATTCTCATCAAAACCACTCCCTCTGGTGATCTTTGTGAATTGGATGCGCTAGACTCCCAATAACATCCTTAAATGTTTGGTTGTACTCCTAGGCAAATTCTCCTTCCCTTTGTTGAATCTCTCGCAACTTAGAGAGAGCTTGCTGCTCTGATTGAGGTAGTTTGAATTCGACGATGAACTTCAAACAAACTTGGCCAAGGGTGAACGCTTGTCCTTGCAGCCCAATTTCAATATCCTT
This sequence comes from Picea engelmannii, assembly GCA_009831015.1. Taxonomy (NCBI): domain Eukaryota; kingdom Viridiplantae; phylum Streptophyta; class Pinopsida; order Pinales; family Pinaceae; genus Picea; species Picea engelmannii. The sequence goes on along the minus strand of ML818699.1, from coordinate 99,970 downwards.
CATATACCATTTGAGGGCACGGCCCCTCAAGGTAGTCTGAAACTTTACTAACTTATTTTCATCGAGAGTCCCTCTGAACCTACAGATGGCTTCACAAAAGAACTAATGTTTCTATACATCTTTGTCCCCTTTACCCCAAAATTCTGTATCGAGTGATTGATCCTCCCATATGTCCATCCATTGTGGGTGTCACTGTTCCTATTAGAATAAAACCTAACAATCCTGGTTTCGATACGCCTGGGGATCTCAATATTCTCCCATTGTTTACACTTACAGACTGATTCTGACTAACTGACTGCGAAGGAATAGAAATAACATAAGTAGGCAGTGTACAATTTACCACAGGTATAGAGGACACCTGGGGGATGGGTGATTCAGGGCTGGTTCCACTGACTTTTGGGCGTGTTGCTTTGATCTGGGGGGTCTCGTTCTATTCCTCTGGAGAAACCTTCTCTGAGTGGTTCTTGATGTTTCCTACTATCGAGGATGAATCTTCTTGATCTCCCGCAAGGTCCATACCTTCTTCGTCCTCCCTTTCTTCTGCACATTCTTCTTCTCATCCACCCATATGGGGACTCCTTCCTCTCTGCACTTCTCTCTGCTGCAATCTTAGACTAACCAATCTTTCTTGTCTTCTCACCTTCCTCAACTCTTCCTTACTTCCTTGATCTATTCCTTTTGATTTGATTTCTTTCCGCAACACCTCAGACTGCTTCACTTCTTTATTTACTTTTCTATGCCACCAGTTCTCAATAATGGAGGCTTTCCTTAAGGCTCGCTTGTTTCTTGCGTTCGTTTCTTGATATTCCCCTATCTTTCCAAGAGACCTTTTCCCGTCTCAGGTCATGATCATACCCCAAAATCACCCTACCCCAAGCGTAGGTGTTTAGGATTCTTTATTAGTTGAGGGAATAATTATCATCCCCTCCTCCATCAAGAATACTTTGAACCAAAGGGGAGTTTACCTCAATAGTTTGTTGCGCGCACCTTTATTGAAAATTTATTTCGCACGTGAAAACTATTGGTGATTTGCGGCTACAAATTTGATGATGTATCCCTCTAGAGTAGTGCGAACCCAGAAATCGACTGCTCACGTGATCTGGTGATCCAGCTGGTGAAGTGTTGCGATATTCTTTGTATCCCAAGTACATGTCTTCTTGACGCAATCTTTGAATTCTGGAGCTTCTTGGAGCCTATCTATCCAATGGAATAGTTCTTCTAGAAATTTAACCCAGAATATCTCATACTGGTTGCTCAATCTTTCTGAGTAAAAGAAAAAATCTCTTGTATTCCTCTCACTTTTACCTTGCAGCTCTGCTTCCTTCCATATAAAGGCATCACAATTTCTCTCCCACTATTGTTGATTCTCAGATATATATATATCCGTGGAAGAATTCTCCTCACAGGTTCCCTTTTAAAGCATAGGTCCCGATAACATAACCATTTTATTGGTGCAAAAGTGTTCAGACTAGGGTCCTTCTTAGGTTACCAACAAAAGGTACCAGAGTAGTCCAGAGCATTGGCATTTTAATCTTCCTAGGAGGGAAGAAGTCTCCCCCGAAGCACAACTGAGACATGAAAGAGAGGGAAGGGTAAGGAGAATACTTAGACAAACCTCTAATATATCAAGGCTCATTGTAAGAATAGACTAAACCTGTAATAGTCCTAAAGAATTCCTAACTGGGAAACAAAGAAACAAAGTTGTGTTTCCATTTATAAAGAAGCATTTAAGTAAATCAGACATAAAGATAATAGAGAACAACATTACATTCATGGATTAAGACTAAATACATAATATGTAGATTCAAAATTTAGGCCTCTGATTATATTGATAATACCAAAATCTGATACAAGGTCTATTTGGTTCTCATCCAGATCTCCATATTCGTCTATGATATAGTATTGGCCCATTACATGCATGAATCTCATCACATCATCAATATTAACAACAATAACCATAATAGCTCTGGACTAACATACTAGAAAACAATGACATTATAGCTCTTTCATTAACCTTTCACTCATTCATTAGCCTTTCACTATTAGCCTATCATTAGCCTATTACAATCACATTGATCTCCTATATATAATCCGGTTTTGCTAGTTAATAACTCAAGAGTTCTTTCTTTTCTTGACCTTGTTACAACTTCTTTCCTCAAAGATGATATTGCGCTGTCCCTTTACCCGCTTTATATTTCTTTCTTTTGTCCACTGTCCAACTTCTCAATATCTTGCGCAACTTCCATTCTCCAAAATGAAGCTGCAATGTGTTGTGTGCAACTTCTATTCAACAAAACAAAGGGCCCAACAATATCTTATCTCTAAAAAGAGAGAGATTTCAACAACATTCATTCGCAAAAGATAATACAAGAGGTCAAAAGAACAACCTTTTAACATAAATCACGAACCCTATAAATCCAAAACCCTAACTCTAGGAGGCAAAGCACCAAAAGGTGTTTTTGGGCCTCGAGGTAGTTAGTTTTTACATCAACTTCCCAAGTATGCAAATTTTTCATACAATCTTCGTTTGACGCACAAAGTAGCTCATTGGAAAGCTCTAACTAAGGACTCACATATTGTAGCATGGATTGGGTGTGTTATAAAAATACCCAAGCCATGAAACTTCTCAGAAATAATCATTTAGGGTCTCAAAACGACGCTAGAAGTTTAGGACCTAGAAAATCATAAAAAATCATAACAAAATTGTTAAGATGGAGAACCATGTTGAGTCAATGGAAGAGGTGGGTGGCCATCGATATCCACCTAGGTCATGGTTACTCTCATACTTTTCATATTGTTCATATTATGTTTGTTGGTTATCTAGGAGAACTCTGGAAGTTGACTGTAACTAACACCATTTAGAGAAAACTATAGAGTGAAGATGAAAGAGAGATTTCTATAGGTGATCATAGAGGCTTGGAAAGTGAGGAAACTCCCACCCACTATAAATTTTATGATCTTTGAATATTTGAGAGACAAGATTTTTCTTAGCAAACAATTATTTGAAAGGATACATCAGATTGGGCTCATTTTGCACACACTGAAGAGCTATAAGGGAAGGTTACTTTAAGGGATTGTTGAGCATAGAAAGTGTAGGCCTTCCTTGTGTTGTGTGGGGTAGTGGAAGAGAGTTCCTTGGTTGTTGATCGATGAATGATATGCATGTAATTCTCTGTGGTGACTAGATTGGCTAAGTGTTATAGTAAATGGGTTGGGTTGAGAGAGAGAGAGAGAGAGAGAGAGAGAGAGAGAGAGACCTATAGTTGTTTCAATCACCCCAGTGGCTCCATATCCTGGCTTGGGGGTGGTATCTGCAACAAATATATACAGTTGGGTGGAAAATTTCTCTTGCATAGATAGTTTCTTTGACCTTTTTTGGTTAAAATATAAGTGCTTTATTGTTATTTATGAATATGCAAAATTTATGTTTTTTCTCTGTTATGAAAATCATTGTATTATGCATTTTGTGTGTGATTATGTTTATTATTATTGTTTTATTTTAATATATTATTTATATTTGCAATATATTTATCTATCTCTATATGTATCTATTTGGTCTTTAAGGATAAAAACCTTGTATATTAGGTGTTGGATGGATAAACTAACAAATCCATGTTAACTAATATTTCAAATCCAAATCTATCATAGTATTGAAAGGGATCTAAAAAAACTTAAAAAACAAACCTTGTTATGAAGATGAGTAACACTTCCAAAACACCTAGTGTTTCTCCATCTAAAAGTGAAAGAACAAACCACAAGTTTTATTAAATAGTATATGAAGAATTGTGTGTTGATTAATACAACTTGGGTTAATATTGGACAAGAATAAATATCTAATGTTGACAAGTGACATTGTCAAAGAGTGATACATGTCATAACATTAAGTGAAATCATGTGGTATAGGACCTTTTTCTATACATTGTTTAAATTTAGCTTGACAATATTTATCCTCTCTGTTTTGTCTATGTAGATATTTGACTGAACGGAGGTGTACATAACCTACCCCCTATGGATTTAAACATGGAATCTATGAAGAAGGAACACATGTTCTTAACCATTAGGCCCACTCAAGTTGCACAATTTATACACGATAGAAGTAGATTTTATTCTTTCTAGATGTAATTAGGATTTGAATCTATACTTCCTTGATTGTTAAACTTAGAGGAGCTTGAACTGAATAAATTTATTACACATGAGGTTTCTTTTGCGAATATCAACAAGGCATTTGATTACATGATTAAAGGAGAGAGTTTGAGATCTGTGATTAAAGTGGCTGATTAAACAAGGAGGATGTCATATGAGTTATATTGAGTTTAAGATAAGTTACATGTACACAGATATAATATATTAATTTTAATATATATGAATCTTGTGCTTAAGATCAGTGACAAGTATGCACACAATTATAATTATAATATATTATTTTGACTTAAGTAAAAGTATATTATATTTTGAGTTAGATATAATATAATATTTTAACTTTTATGAAAGTAGGTTGGAGTATGTCAATTTCTTATGTGATTTAAGTAGGATGTCAAGGTTTAATATGAGTGACATGTACACATATATAATATTTTAAGTTTTGTGAAGGGACGTTGAACTATGTCAAATTTATTTTTAGTTTAATAAACATTCCCAGTGTAATATCCCTAAGGCCGAACCCGATTGTAAATGTAAATACAAATGTACTTAAGCTGGTGAGTTGTTTTGATATCATTTTTGTATGCACATTTCATGGCATCGTGCATGCATGTATTGCACAGTAAAATGAGGAAGTGTGCACATTTTAGGATACCGCACACAACATCTGGAGTGCGTGCGATGTTGAGGCCATCGAGCCTTTGTGTATATGATATGTTTTATAGGCTGGTGAGACAGTTATTATAAGCTAGGATGCTTATGTTTTGATTAGGCCAGAGAGCCTAGATGTTAAAGGCCAGTGCACCTGTTTTTGTACATGTCTCATATTTAATATAAAATACATCGTTGCGCGTAGACTGACCACGATAAAAGAGATGGGGGACTAAACTCCACTAGTTAGGGAAAGGGAGGGGCTAAGTTAAGGAAAGGGGATAAGCTAGGGAGCTTGAGGCAAAAAGGAATATTATATTAATATTTCTTAAATCATAAAGTATGGATAATTATTTTATCCTAAGTCCTAAAGTTGGGGACAAGTGGGCCAAAGTAGCTCCCAACATGACAAGTGTCAAGTTGGGGACATGCATACATATTGTGGGGACTTAGTTCATTTTCGGAGGCCCCCATCATTCTTACGATCATCTTTTCCATGATTCCTTCCATCATTCAGCCATGATTCCATGACCATTTTTCATTCACGCAGTCAGTTATCCTCATACATTTATTTCACTGTATCTGAACCTGTATCCATAGCCATTTTGTGTTGGTGTAGCTGGTTAGCTGGGGAGTGGGACTGAAGAAGCGGGTTGTCAGGCCCATGGGATATTGAAGAGGTAGGTTTTCAGGCCCGTGAACAATTCTCTGGGTGAGAGAATTGTTGGGAATTGACTTCTTGAAGGTGTTGAACTGCAACTACAGGGCTCTGAGACTTCCTGTCTGACCTGTTGCTGAAGCCCTGGAAGGGAAGTGGGGTAGTCGAGGGACTGTTGATCAGAGAAGGGGCACTCTTCCTTGGGTGGGACATGCATGTGGGGAATGAGAGACTGTAGGTTGTTAGTTTGAGTAGGCACCTATGATGGAGTCTTTCCTATTTTCCATGAGCCGTTAGCCTGGTTAGGAACCTTACCCGGGTGGAGTTTAGTCCCAGCTCGGGGGTGACCCACTGTTGAGAGTGATGAACAATGTGGTATAAGGTTGGGAGGTTCATGGAAGGTCTGCACATAGTTGGTGACATTCTTACCAAGATAAGTGTCAACTGCGTGATAAATTTACATGCTGCATTGTTATTTATGTGCATATTTTTATGGGTTATCATATGCGCGATTATAACTGTGTTTATTGTTATGGGTATTGCCTGTATATGATGCATGTATATGTTTACTGCTATTTCAATGTGAATCCATGCATTTATGAAATGTATTTGTTTGTTTATGTTTTACATGTAAAGCTTCCGCAAGTGCTCTGTGTTCATATGTTTTAACTGCATGCAGTTAGAAAATTGTATGTGGCATAGCTTAGTTTGGATGCTGAGTATGTTACAGTATGTTCCAGACAGAGAACATAACATATGTTTTCTCTAGCGTAGCGTGGCCCGACATGGATGGTCGGGGACGTTACAAAACGGTTTCAGAGCTAAGTAAAGCATCTGAGTAGTGGCATGGCCTGACCTGTTGGTGGCTGGGGATGTTACAAATTGGTATCAGAGCTTCAGTTTTCAACGCTGAGCCTGGATGGTCCGAGAAAGTTGAGTTGAAACAAAATGTCACAGAGGATTTATTTTGAAGTGGCCAAATTTCAGTTTGTAGAACGCCCATGGTAAAAATTAACAACAATTGGGCAAAAATGGGGAAAAGCCCCAATTTCTGTGGTTGAATTCATGAGAAAATGGAGAAATTCAGCCAAGTGATGAGATATTATTGATTTAATATATGTTCTAGCAAATTCGGACCTAGAATTGGTCAAATTTGAAGTTACAATGAATCCATGATAGTTGGAGCGAGTTTTATAATTAAAATTCCCAATTCCTGAATTGAGTTTGGGAAAAAATCGTTCCAGAAATGTCAACCCACAATGATCTGTTGTTACAGAGGTTGAGATGGTGTTATCGGGGTGAAATTGAATGAATTTCATAGTTGTTGAATGTCTATGGTGAATTGGGAAAAGCCCCAATTTTTGCAGCGGAATTCACGAGGAATCGATGCGCATAAAGGTGAATGTGCGCAGTTGGGCACACCAAAAATTCATGTGGCGTAGTGAAAAGCTGAAGATAGGTAAAATTCGGCACTACGCGGCAAGGTATTGGCGTACTGATGCATGCATTAAATTTTGGTGCTGCGCGGAAAAAAATGATAGCGTGCAGGTGCGCGCAATAAAAAATTTAGTACCGCGTGGAAAAAATACGGTGTCAGGGTACGCGCGGAAAAATATTGGTGTGCGCACTAAATTTAGTATTGCGCAGAGTGCACACACATAAGAAGGCGTGCACGGTGTACACACACACAATAATGGTGCGTAGGGTGTATGCAGTATTGGCAGAGCGCAGAGGAGTTTGGTTGGCGCGTATGCAATATGGGTATATGTTGTCACGCGACAGTTTAGTATGGTGCGTGCAGAGTATTGATGTGCGGTGGAGGCATACTAAACTTGGCATGGTGCAACACGTAGAGTGAATTGCACACGGAATACTACGCGCGGTAGATATTGGCGCACAACACAAAAGTGCGCGCAAGATATTGGCGGGACAAAGAAGTGATACACAGTGGTTTTAAGTACGCGAAGCACGATTTACCTTGTGATGTTGCAGCACATGGTAAATACGGGTGCATAGATTAAAACTTGTGTGCGCGAAATTGTTTGAAGGGTGAAGAACAACAAAAAACCAACGAATTTCCGCGATGTTTTATATCGTTTGAACATCACCTTTTTGCAGCACGTTTTTGAGGGCCTTAAGATCATTTTTAGCAACTCAAGAACCACGAGAACAGAGTGTGCCTTAGCACACTCTGTCTCTGCAGCTTGAATAAAAGAGCTCGGATAGATCTTTCTAATGGTGTAAACTATTCATCAAATGAAGATTTTATGAGAAAGATACAACAGAAACAGTGGAATATAATTATCCACCCAGAAAATTGATCAAGGCATTCAAATTTCCAGGAAATCAGAAGAAAGAATTCTGATATATATTAGTGAACCAGAATGGTTCATATTTTCATGAAATTGTTAAAACAGTTAGCCTGACAAGGCTTTGTTGGCTGCACATTTTGTAGAAATAACAACAACTAGATCGAGATAAACTTAGAGTCCAGAGTAATGGAAGAGGAACAAGAGAATTACAGCCATGAAGATGAAGTCAGAGGGATGGATTTCCATTTGAGCATTGAAGGAACAAACTCCAATGGGCATGGAGAAGAAAGGAATGAAAACATGAATATGGCAGAGACCATTAAAAATTTGCAGAAGGATGTCCAAAGCCATAAGGCTAATAATGAAAGGCTTATTAGAGCCAAGGAGCAGCAGGATGACTTCAATATGAAGTTATTACAGAGATTGAACATAATAGAAAAGAATTTGGATAAGGAGAGTGGCTTGAGAAAATCAGGAAGTCACAAGTCTCATGATGAGAAAAGAAAATCAAGAAGTGTTAGAAGACATAACCATCACTCCCCGAGGCATTCCAATAAGAGGAAACACAACAACTCAAGTCCATCCCCTGTCAGGAAGCATAAGAGTTATGGGGTGGACGAGCTACGAGGAGAAATGAAAAAAATCGAACCTCCTACTTTTGATGGTGAGCACAAGAAGGATGAAGATGCAGAGACATGGCTGCTGGGCATGAGAAAGTATTTTCAATTGCATAATTATTCTTCTCATGTAGAGGGTAGAATTTCCATCTATCAACTCAAGGGAAAGGTATCCATGTGGTGGGATCAACTTGTGCAGGTGAAACACGTTAAAGAGAAAGGTGTTACTTGGAGGCAATTCAAGAGGTATTTTGAGAAGAAATACTTGACTAAGAGATACTATGACAAGAAAATGAAAGAGTTCTTTGAAATCAAGCTTGGGAGCATGTCCATTGATGAATATGAGAGAAAATTTTTAGAACTGTTGCAGTATGTCTCTTTCATCAAGGATGAGATAGTGAATATTCAAAGGTATTTGAGTGGATTGCCACCATTTATTAGTGACAAAATACAGTATTATGATCCCAATACATTGGAGGAGACCATAAGGCGAGCTAAATGCCTATATGGTCAACAAAAATCAAGGCCAACATTCCAAAAAGCTTGGGAAGACAAAAATAAAGTAAAGGTGGATCATAGGAAGAAGGGATATAAGACACCATTCTTCAGAAACAATCCTCAGGGACAACAAACTCCTAAATAACCTAGAACAATTGACACAGGGAGTCAAAGGCCAAGGCAACCACCTATTCAATGTTGGGGTTGTAAAGGGGATCACATGTTCAGAGATTGTCCTCACAGAGGTGAAAAAGGGAGGACTGTTCACAACGTATAGCAAGATGAAACAGTGGAGGACATGGGAAGAAAGGTACCTAGGATCTATGTAGCCCTGGACAACAAGAAAACAGAGTATCAGTCACATATGATTGAAGTGGAAGGTATGATCAACAACCAAACCATTGCTATTTTAATTGATTCAGGAGCTAGTCATAGTTATATAGATCCTAAGATGGTGGAAAGTTTGCATTTGCCAAGAAGTAAGCATGGGAAATCTTGGTTGGTGCAGCTAGCTACATGAGCCAGAAGAAAAGTTAATGAGATGGTTAAGTCATGTATTATGGACATGAATGGACTGAACACCAAGGCAGATTTGAACATCTTGCCTTTAGGTTCCTATGACTGTCTAATTGGGATGTATTGGTTGGACCAACATCATGCTCTCCTAGACTGTCATAACAAAGCATTTACTTGCTTGGATGAGGAAGGGAAACTAAGGAAAGTGCAGGGAATTCCCAGGGAAGTAACCATCAGAGAGATTTCAGCAGTACAACTGAAGAAATGTTACAGAAAAGGGTGTCAAATATTTGCAGCTCATATGGAGGAGACACCTAAAGATAAGGTGCCAAATTTGGAAGATTATGCAGTCCTGGAATATTTTGAAGATGCGTTCAAGGAGGTACCAGGACTACCCCCAAGGAGGGACATTGATTTCTCTATAAATCTAATGCCTGGAGCAGCTCCAGTGTCAAAGATTCCTTACAAAATGAGTACACCAGAGTTGAAGGAGTTGCAAATGCAAATTGAAGAGCTTCTGAAGAAGGGGTATATATGCCCAAGTGTGTCACCTTGGGGTGCCCCAGTCTTGTTTGTGAATAAGAAATATGGAACATTAATATTGTGCATTGATTTCAGACAGTTGAATAAAGTGACTGTGAAGAACAAGTATCCTCTGCCAAGGATTGATGATCTCTTCGATCAATTGAAGGATGAAAAAATCTTTTCAAAGATAGATCTCAAGTCAAGATACCATCAGGTAAGGATTAAAGAAGAAGATATCAACAAGGCCACCTTCAGGACACGGTATGGTCATTATGAGTTCATAGTGGTGCCATTTGGGTTGTCAAATGCACCAACTGTCTTCATGTTCTTTATGAATGGTCTTTTCAGAGAATATTTAGACAAGTTTGCCATTGTCTTTTTGGATGACATTCTTGTATATTATAAGTTAGAAGAAGAGCATGAGCATCATTTGAGGATGGTGTTGCAAGTATTAAGGGAGCATCAATTGTATGCCAAATTGAACAAGTGCTCATTTTATCAGAAGCAAATTCACTATTTGGGTCATATCATTTCAAAGGATGGGATAACAGTGGATCCTGAGAAGATAGAAGCCATTAGAGAATGGGTAGTGCCAAAGAATGTGAAAGAGGTCAGATCATTCATGGGTCTTGTAGGCTACTACATAATATTTATTGAAGGATTCTCAAAGATAGCACACCCAATCACTTTCTTGCAAAGAAAAGGTGTGAAGTTTCAGTGGACATTGGATTGTGAGAAGAGTTTCCAACACTTAAAACAGTTATTAACGAGTGCTCCAATACTAAGGATTGTAGACCTAAATGAAGACTTCATTATATGCACAGATGCATGTAAAGAAGGAATTGGTGGAGTCATCACTCAAAAGGGGTTTGTCATATGTTATGAATCAAGGAAGTTGAAGGAGCATGAAAGAAACTATGCCACTCATGATTTGGAGTTAGCAGCCATAGTACATGCCTTGAGGAAATTGAGACACTACCTCATGGGGAAAAGGTTTGAGATGAGGACAGACCATAATGGTCTGAAATATTTGTTCGATCAACCAACTCTAAATGCTAGGCAAAGCAGATGGTTAGAATTTCTAAGCAAATATGACTTTGATATAAAGCATATCAAGGGGAAAGAGAAAAAAGTGGTTGATGCACTCAACAGAAGTGTGCATGAAATGCATGCTTCATCCATTATCATGTATCAATAAGAATTGAAACACAAAATTATAGAGACTCACCAAATTAGATTTACAATACAAGGATTTAGTGGCAAAACTACAGCAAGGTAATTTGCAGCAGAAAATTGAAGAATACAAGCTAGATAAGGATGAAATTCTCATGTATAGGGGCATAATTTATGTACCAAATTCCTAGGAGTTGAAAAATATGATATTGAGAGAAATGCATAATGTGCCTTATGTTGGGCACCTAGGATATCAGAAAAATATTCTAGCTGTCAAGAGCCAATATTATTGGCCAGGCATGAAGAAAGAGGTTGCTGATTTTATTGCCAGATGTTTGGAATGTCAAAAAGTAAAGGCTGAGCATAGACACCCAACTTTTTTTCTACAACCATAACCCATTCCTGAGTGGAAATGGGAAGTTGTAACCATGGATTTCATTACCAAACTGTCGAGAACAAACAAGAAACATGATTCTATCATGGTAGTGGTGGATAAGCTTACTAAAGTTGCCCATACTATTCTAGTTAAGCTCACTCACAAGGCAATGAACATTGCTGATGTTTATATAAGGGAGATTGATAGATTACATAGCATGTCCAAGACAATTGTGTCTGACAGAGATCCAAATTTTACCTCAAAATTTTGGAAGGGATTATTTAATGGATTTGGAACAAATTTGAATTTTAGTACAACTTATCATCTAGAAACAGATGGACAAATAGAGTGGGTGAATCAGGTGATTGAGGGTATGTGATGGATAAACCATCAAAATGGGAAGAGTACCTACACTTGGTAGAGTTTTCTTATAACAATGGGTACCAAACATCTCTAAAGATGAGCCCATTTGAGGCACTTTATGGCAGAAAGTGTAACACACCAGTAAGCTGGGATAACCCAACAGATAGAGCAGTGGTTGGGCCAGATTTGCTCAGGGAAATGGAAGAGCAAATGTTGAAAATAAAACAAAATTTAAAGGTTGCTCAAGACAGGCAGAAAAACTATGTTGATAAGGGCATAACTCACAGGGAATTTAAAGTGGGTGACCATGTATTCTTGAAAGTGAAAGCTGACAGAAGTTCCCTGAAGTTGGGAAATTGTTCAAAGTTGGCAGCTCGCTATTGTGGGTCATTTCAAATCCTAGAGAGGATTGGTCCAGTAGCTTATATGATTGCATTACCTGCATCTATGTATGTTCATAATGTATTCCATGTATCATTTCTAAAGAAATATATACCTAATACTAATCATATTATTGATTGGAATGTGATTCAGGTGGAGCAAGAAGGCGATTTTCAAGTGCATCTGGTGCGCATTCTGGACCGGAAAATCAAACAGCTCCAGAATCAATCCATAGGGCTTGTAAATGTCCAATGGACCTAGTACAGTCCTGAGGACACTACTTGGGAGCATGAGGATGCAATGCAGGTAGAATACCCACATCATTTTGAGGATTTTTGAAATTTAGTTGTACATGGGTACATGATGCACCGAGGCCAGTGCATAAATAAGGGGAGGGGATTGTAATATCCCTAAGGCCGAACCCAATTGTAAATGTAAATACAAATGTACTTAATATGGTGAGTTGTTTTGATATCATTTTTGTATGCACATTTCATGGCATAGTGCGCGCATGTACTGCGCAGTAAAATGAGAAAGTGTGCACATTCTAGGATACCGCGCACAACATATGGAGTGCACGCGATGTTGAGGCCAGGGATCCTTTGTGTATATGATATATTTTATAGGCTGGTGAGCCAGTTATTATAAGCTAGGATGCTTATGTTTTGATTAGGCCGGAGAGCCTAGATGTTAAAGTCCAGTGCACCTGTTTTTGCACATGTCTCATATTTAATATAAAATACATTGTTGCGCACAGACCGACCACGATAAAAGAGATGGGGGACTAAAATCCACTAGTTAGGGAAAGTGAGGGGCTACGTCAAGGAAAGGGGCTAAGCTAGGGAGATTGAGCCAAAAAGGAATATTATATTAATATTTCTTAAATCATAAAGTATGGATAATTATTTTATCCTAAGTCCAAAAGTTGGGGACAAGTGGGCCAAAGTAGCTCCCAACATGACAAGTGTCAAGTTGGGGAAATGCATACATATTGTGGGGACTTAGTTCATTTTCGGATGCCCCCATCATTCTTACAATCATCTTTTCCATGATTCCTTCCATCATTCAGCCATGATTCCATGACCATTTTTCATTCACGCAGTCAGTTATCCTCAAACATTCATTTCACTGTATCTGAACCTGTATCCATAGCCATTTTGTGTTGGTGTAGATGGTTAGATGGGGAGAGGGATTGAATAAGCGGGTTGTCAGGCCCATGGGATATTGAAGAGGCAGGTTGTCAGTCCCGTGAGCAATTCTCTGGGTGAGAGAATTGTTGGGAATTGACTTCCTGAAGGTGTTGAACTGCAGCTACATGGCTCTGAGACTTCCTGTCTGCCCTATTGCTGAAGCCCTGGAAGGGAAGTGGGGTAGCCGAGGGACTGTTGAGCAGAGAAGGGGCACACTTCCTTGGGTGGGACAAGCATGTGGGGAATGAGAGACTGTAGGATGTTAGTTTGAGTAGGCACCTATGATGGAGTCTTTCCTGTTTTCCATGAGCCATTATCTTGGTTAGGAACCCTTACTCGGGTGGATTTTCGTCCCAACTTGGGGGTGACCCACTGTTGAGAGTGATGAACATTGTGGTCTAAGTCTGAGAGGTTCGTGGAAGGTCTGCACGCAGTTGGTGACTTTATTACCAAGATAAGTGTCAAATGTGTGATAAATTTACATGTTGCATTGTTATTTATTTGCATATTTTTATGGGTTCTCATATGTGCGATTATAACTATGTTTATTGTTATGGGTATTACCTGTATATGATGCATGTATATGTTTACTACTATTTCAATGTGAATCCATGCATTTACAAATGTATTTTTCTGTTTACGTTTTACATGTAAATCTTCTGCAAGTGTTTTGTGTGCATATGTTTTAATTGCATGTAGTTAGAAAATTATATGTGGCATAACTCAGTTTGGATGTTGAGTATGTTACAGTATGTTCCGCACAGAGAACGGATGTGTTCTCTGGTGTAACGTGGCCTAGAATAGATGGTCAGGGACGTTACAAAACGGTTTTAGAGCTAAGTAAAGCGTCTGAGTAGTGGCATGGCCGAGCATGTTGGTGGTTGGGGATGTTACACCCATTTTCACAGGTGTCATGGACCCACAGTGTGCCTAGATGGATCTTCCGACCATGAACCTATTGAGGATGTGAAACACTGCGACATTTCTCACTTGGATACTTTGAAACACCAAGGATACTTCATCCAGACTACACTTCTTCACCTAGAGCATACCCATACTCTGTTATAGGCTACTAGCGAGTCACACTCCTACTCTAGTGAAACTCTTGTATACTTGACAATTGTTAACAACTTTAACACTTAGTCATATATAATCATACATCCATGAGAAACCAAGAGAAAGATAGTGGAACAAATGAAATACATACGCATAAATAGTGTGGGTGGCACAAACCATGCTTAACACTCGACTAAGTCTTTGTTATTGCAAAACAATTACAATAAGATCACTACCGACTCGATTTACAACGTGGAAAAGTCACATGAATTTTCTCACCTCACCAAGACACTCATACAAAGATTCATCACCCAGACTCCTTGTTGCAATCGTCTCCGCAACCTCCAGCGGTTCACCTTAGATGTGCCCTCAAGCACATACTTGTTGTCTCTTCGTTTCCGTAGACTTCACAGATTTTGGTTCTGCCTCACACATGCCTCCAACAAACCTACATTTCCAAACTTCCCCAAAATCATCCTAAAAGGAGGTCTCCCAACTCTATCCATCGAATCCACCTCAAGGCATCAAAATTCCTCCCATGTGGAGTGACTTGGATCCTTGAGATAACCTCTCCCTCTTAATCTAAGCATGGCTCAAAACTGCAGAGCTCCTCTTGCTCTCTTTGAAGTTTCCTTCCTTGGTTGTGCGCCCTTGTTCTCTTAAAGGGAATTCAAAGGTCACCATCGTGAACCATCACGTCCTTTGGGGGTTTCACACTTCTTCATTAACCCATATGTCCAAACGAATTGTCACACCCTTTTGTAGACCTGGTCGCCCAAATGAATAGTCGTGTTGCTTTGCAAAATTGGTCACCCAAACAAACCCATGCGCTCGTCAACCATTATGCCCCTTGGGACCAGAGCACCCAACCTTGGTGTGACCCTCATGATGATGTTCCCTAATCTATTGGTTGCTTCATACTTAGGCAATCCCCTTGGCGTATTCGCATGCCCAAGATGACCACTTGCCTAACTTGGGTGTTGGAGCAACCATAAGTTCCGTCTTCTTGAGGACTTGGGTGAGGGTCTTTGTGCCCACCTTTTTGAAGACCTTATATCCTCCCCCACGTCAAGTCACCTATGTCCCTAGAAACATCCAAAAAATCTGTGATATCCAAGTCTCCACCCGAACTCATGCCTCCATTGCAACTAAGTATGCTGGAAACCCCAAGTTTCATGCCAACCATAAACCCCAAATTATTCCAAAGTGGAAACCCCAAGTTTCCTTGCAAAGTGAAAACCCAAAGTTTTCCACAGAACAACCAAACTGTACTACACCCAACTCCACACAATATATTTTCTGAGTCAATCTAGTCACTTCACCCAACTCCAAGGATGAAATTCACCCAACTATGTTGCACTATCTCACTACAATTTTGTTGCCTTATCGTTGTTCGGTTCCACTACTATTGTCGCTTGATGCTACAATCGACTGCTTCCCACATCACTTCAAAGAAATTTCCAAGTGTTGAACTCATGTGATCTTTCTACTACACCCATACTTCAACCAACTTTTCCATGTCTCTGCACAATGATATCTCCCATGCCTTGGAATGATTGGGTAGCTAGTCCAACCATCATGTCCAACTCATGAGAATTCACTTCATCATGCTTGAACTTAGTATTTTTTGTTGCATCCCCGTTCCTCTATCCAACTCCAAATACTAAGGAAAGTGTTCATCCTTACCTCACTACTATTTCCATCGTCTGATCTTCGTCAACCATATCTCCCATAATGTCTAAGTGTCGTACTTTGAACCTACTGGCGCGTTCATACTCAACTTCCTTCCAAAATTCGGTCCATGCACACAACGATATTATATGAAGGAAAGGTCACCCCTCACCTTGCTGCACTATGGAGTCACCCCAAAGAAAAGTCATATGTGGAAACTTGACTCCACTGTCCACCTCATGGTACATTTATCCAATTTTCACCAAGAAATACACATCCATATTGCTTTTTCCTTACTAATTCATCACATGTCCATGCTATCACATCTATCTCTCTATGCCCTGGAATGGTTAGGATTCACCCTCAACCATGCTGCTCAAAGAAAGAGGCATGCTCACGCCCAAGTAATCTCTTCATTTTGCAATCAGTTGTCCACACAATCCTCCAAACAAAGGCAAGTCGTCAACTCACCTCCTTTCATCAAGTCACCTCTTTGCAACCCAACATCTGCGATGAGTGTGGCCAATGTGCCTACACTCTTCAAACATCCCAATGAACTGTCCAAAGTGCTCTAAGTAGAATGAGTCACCTCAAAGAACTTTCATGCCTTAGGCACGTTTGCACCAATACTTCTTCCAACCCCAACCAACGACCCTCCCAGATATATGAGTCATTGCACAATCATCTGCAAGTCACCAAGGTGCACTCTGCCTCATCCAATGTCCCATACCAAAGGAGAGCCTACACCACCCAATTCACTTGGTCTGCATTCTTCCCATTAAGGTTGACTACAAATAATTCTTGGTTGAATTCTTTGCTAACTCCATCCATTTCTTAGATTGGAACTAACTTTCACCTCCTAAAGGCATCCAAACTCTGGAATTGTCATCATGATTGTCAAGTCATTGCATGACCCAACAAATCTGGTTAAGGAACTAAGCACCATGGCCCCTTATCCATCCTATAAAATGTGGCACATACATACTTCACTATCCACTTCACTGCAATAGCCTATTCAACACACCTCATCAAAGAGTTAGACAACTTCCTCAATCCACCTCCATGAATTTATCCAAATATTCCTAAGTCCACCATAGGACTCATCCAAGTAGGTCTCCCAAGCCCTCCGCACATTCTCCCAACCAAGGCCTCCCAAACTTCTACAAGACTTCTTCACCACTTGAGTCACCCTCAAGTCTATCATTTCTCACCAAGGAAATGGATTGCACTTGAACCACCAAGTCATCCAACTTCCCTTCAAAGAACTCACTACAACACTTAGGAATGCAAGAGCCCAAAACCAACCATACCTTTCCAATGACATCTTTTGCTGCAACCATGGTTCAAGTTTGTTGTCTTGGACCTCCATTTTACCAAGCAACCGACCCTACTCATGAACTCCCCTTAATCACCATCTAGAGCTCCACAAACCTGCAAGACCTTCGCTGTAATACAAGGTTCATTCCATCCATCCACTTCAAAAATCCATTTAAGTCCCAAAATTTGCATGCAACCGGCCAAACTCATCTCCAATGTCTTTCCATCTCCATACCTTGACTACTTCCACTCCAAGGCACCATGAATCCATCGCATGACTATCAAGTCATATTGGTGTTGAATCAACACTTAGAAAATATAAGAACTCAATTCAACCATACTTCTATCAACGACATCCTTCACTGCAACCATGTTCTGAGTCTGTTGTCTTGGACCTTCGCTTTCCCAAACAACCGATTCTCCGCATGAAATCTCCTCAATCACCATCCACAACTCTACAAGATTTCAAGACCTTCACTTCAATACAAGGTTGATTCCATCCATCCACTTCTGAAATCCATATAAGTCCCAAACTTTGCATGCAACCAACCAAACTCATCTCCAATGTCTTTCCATCTCCACACCTTGACTACTTCCACTCCAAGGCACCATGCATTCATCGCATGATTATAAAGTCATATTGGTGTTGAATGACTATTGTTACTTTGCAAATATTCACCTCATCCTAAGGTTGTGGTCAAACTTCTCATCCAACAACCCAGCTCAAGTTAACTGCTATTCTCGGTGATACAAGTGTTCTAGGATAAATTCATGAGTGCGGACACAGACCAATCTCCACAGATCCACCTGGATCTGGAACAAACTGAGACAGAATACTACTCTTTCCCTAGTTCTAAAGTATTGAATGGACAAGAGAAGAAGGATGATGTACTTA
>ML818699.1:45260-67465 GCA_009831015.1 Picea engelmannii | reverse complement strand
ACACCCACAGCGGGGCACTCAGGGTTCACCAAAACATATGACCAAGTCAAACGTTCTTTTTTCTGGGATGGTATGAAACAGGACATCCGTAAGTTTGTCACTGAATGTGAGGTGTGTCAACGCAACAAGGGAGAAATAGTCAAATCTACGGGCACCCTCCAACCACTTCCGATTCCCCCTGTTATTTAGAAGGATATCTCTATGGAATTTATTACAGGCTTGCCCAAATCGGGGAATAAATCAGTCATAATGGTGGTGGTGGATCCCCTTTCCAAGTATGCTCATTTTTGCGTTCTTCCCCACTCATTTACTGCATCCACGGTGGCTCAAATTTTCATGGACCAGGTCTTCAAGCTTCATGGCATGCCGCACTCTATTGTTTCCGATCGAGACCCAACTTTCACAATAAATTTTTGGCAAGAGTTGTTTAAGCTACAAGGCACATAATTGCATCTTAGTTCAGCTTATCATTCTGAAACGGATGGTCAAACAGAAGTTGTCAACAAGTGTTTGGAAACATATCTGAGGTGCTTTGCCTCTAAAAAACAACACCAATGGGCTCAATGGTTACCCCTTGCCGAATGGTGGTACAACACTACATACCATACAACCACTCGCATGACTCCTTTTGAAGCGATATATGGACAAAAGACACCTTCAGTTCTCTTATACTTACCGGGTACCTCGAAGGTCCAGGCGGTTGACCAAACACTTACAGTCTGAGAGGATATCCTTTGTACCCTTAAAGAGAACTTGGTCATGGCACATAATAGAATGAAGCAACAAGCAGATCAAGGTCACTCTAAACGTCAATTTGCAGAAGGGGATCAGGTGTTTCTGAGACTACAACCATATAAGCAAACTTCCCTCAAGGTCGAGCATGGTCAAAAGCTAGCACCCAAATTTTATGGCCCTTACACAGTTCTCAAGCATGTGGGATAAGTCGCATATCAGTTAGCTCTACCCAGTCAGTCGAAGCTACATCCTGTTTTTCATGTTTCATGCTTGAAGAAGGTGATTGGAACCAGGTGCCAAATTCAAACCAACCTTCCAGAGTTAGCTAAAGAAGGATCCATTTGGCTACATCCAGAAGTAGTTTTGGACCAGCGTGAGCGTTGCCTGCGTCAGAGAACCATCAAGGAAGTGCTAGTACAGTGGAAAGATATGACTCCAGCAGATGTCGCTTGGGAACCAACTACCATTCTGCAGCAGTTTCCACATCTCAAGCCTTGAGGACATGGTTGTTTTTAAGGAGGCGGACATGTTAAGGTCCTAACCTGCACATAGGTAGATCAATGCATTCAGATGTAATAAAGGTAAATATTAATAAGGCCTTTCAATAAAATAGAATAAGGCGGATGTAAGAAGACCTAATAGAAGCTTCCACTTCTAGAAGGATCTTCCTCTAGATGCTTCTCTTAATAGACATATTTAGTATAAATAAGGGTCAAGGGTATGAGAACCCTAGCTTGGAGATTATTGTAATAGAGCACTGCTCGATTGGAGGTTGCCCCCTCGAAGAGGCCTGTGAACATTGCTTTCTGAATCAAAGTGCTATTTCTATTGCTATTGTTATATCTTTTGTGTATTATGAAGATTATGCTGGATATTTTACTGTTATTCTGCCATTTCTAGCATTTTATTTATGTTCTGTATATTTTATATATCTGGTATCTTGCAGACATCACCTTCTAGAGTTTGACATTGTTAGAGTTGATGGATGGATGGGTACCAGAGATGATTTGACATGACCTTGGGTGAGGAGACACCTCACTTGACATTTCTTCACCTTGGAGGATGTCATGTGGCCTTTGGAGGCCCTACCTTAGCCTTTGGAGTCTTAACGTCACCCTACTTGGCTTTGAAATCTCACACATGTGGGCTATCTTGATACATTTTGCATTTATTACACATTGTAAAGGTTAAATAAGGGGTTGTCCCCACTTGAATTGTGAATTTGTTATGTTATGTGGAAAAAAGTGAGATGATAGGCCTCATATAATAAGGATAGCCTCACTTTCATTTTCTCATCATCATTCTCTCACCTTTGTGAGACACACTTATGAATTTTTTGGCCCCTTTGGGGTAACTAGTCTTTCTCTCTCATTCACTTGGCTTGGAATGGTCTTAGCGTGTGGATGGATTTGCTGATTTTGGATGGATATTTTTGTAATTAGGGTTACATTCTCTTGGTTTCTTGGATGAAGTAAGTAAATTACTACAATTATTGTTTATGATATTAATTCTTATGGTGAAATTTCTATTTGTTGCAAGGAAACTTGTTTATTAAAACCTTAAGAGAGGAACATAAGTGCTTCTTCCTCTCACAAGGTGATGTTTGTCTAAAATTGGTTAATTTTCCTTGCTAGGGTTAGAACCCTAAATATTTAAAGTGTTATCACTTTAGGATTTTATCCCTAGACATTTGATCTTTTACCTAGTTGAAGCTACAAGAAGGGAGAAATTGTTTCTAGGGCCCAAATGTGATTTCACCCTAGAAGTCCTTCTCCACAAGATCTTAGACCTAAGGCCCAAATGTGTTTGCACCTTAGGGTTTATATCATACCTCTTAGTTTCAAGTAGGCTAACATTCAATCTTAGTTTCATTGAAAGACTCCATACCCTAGAAAGGCACTAATATAAGAAGAAACTGTCATGGTGAATTGATTAACAAACACACTTTCTCAAAACTCTCAAGCATCCTACTAATTGTGCTAACACTAAAATTAGAAAACTCAACGAATAACTTGTTGTTATTATAAATTTTTTTCTACATCCATCTAAATTCCATTAATTTGTTGCATAAACTAATCTATTGGTGGCTTAACTCACTCAGAAGCAACATCTAACAATTGGATAATATTCTATTGGATGCATGTTTTATTTTCATGGTCAATTGTGGTATTTCTGAGCACATATCATTGTTGTTGTTACAAACGATCTCTTGCTGTTATAATATTGGTTTACCGCTGAAATTTGCAACAACAATAGCAATCTAACTTGTCTAGTGTCTAAAATAGGTTTTATTTGCATACTCTAGCCTTGAAATTGATGTCTACATGTTGCAAAGTGTTCTTGTTTCGGGTAGGTACCAAATCATCTTCACAACCTCTTCTCTTCCTCGATCTAGATCAACTATTTGGTGATCAAGATAGGGGGTGGTAGGATTGGATACTAATATTTCTATTTGATCCCTTGAGGTCACCAAGGAAGCCACCCTTGTGGTGGACCTCTTTCGTCACTAAAATGATGGAAATCTCTACTTAGGTGACGATGGTATATTCTTCCATAGTTATGAAATATTTGGGGATCTTGTGGTGGGATTTTCACAAGTCTAAATCCTACGATAACATTTTTGCGTTGTTGTCAGGGAGTATTGAGTCATTTCTCCTCAAAGACATATATTTGGTAAAACTTCTCCTGAATCCCTTACCTTACAAGTTTACCTGGTGACTTCACTGAGGGTAGTTCCCTCACCTTCCTTTGAAGATACAAGAAGGATCATCTAGCGACTCCACTGACATATTCCAAGGTGTCATCCTACTCTCAACTTTGTCATATTTTACACTCTCGAGTGATGGAATCATGGGATTTTCATGAAAGTGTCCATTCATTGATGTTGATAGTCTTCCTAGATACCCACATTGTATCTCAGAATGGATTGATGATTTTCCAAAACATAATGGTGATAGGTCCTTGGTTGTCACCTATGTTGCAAAATTTATGAGATACACAACAAGATTAAAGTTTATACATGAATATATGCAGATACTATTGTTTTTGGTTAACATATTGATCGAGATACAAATGTGGCTTGCAAAATGTCTTAGGCCAAAAAGTGTATCCTCCCTCACACATCTCATTACAAAATTTCTTGAATATTGGGGTCCGAGTTGTCAAGAACCTAAAGACACCATTCAAGAAATTGAGGTAGCCATTTAAGAGGAGGAAGCATTTGAAGAAGATGAATAAGTCTATGAATAACAATGTGAATATTTCTCCCAAATGTTGAAGGGAAGCGTTAAAGAAGATCATAGATTTTTCAAGAAATTGGTTGATTATTGTGAAGATGTACATCCATTGATTAGCCTTTATGCTCAAAGACAAGAAGAGAATGACCTCCTAGTTGAGAGATATGATCAATGTCTTGAAGTCTTAGTAGAGGAAGAGATCACTAAGGCATATTTTTCAGTGAAGACACTATGTTCCAACATACAAGAGAAGTATGACCAACCTTGGGTTTTATCCAAGATATTGAAGTTAAATGTATATGGGGAAGAATGGAGTGAACCCAAACAAGATACAAATCTCAATGAAGTTCCCCCTCCAAACATTGAAGAATTTATTAACGAAGAACCTCCATATATTGAGCATGCCTTGGATGAAGAAGATTTCACATATCCAAGGAAAGAATCTAAGGAGGAAGTTTAAAAAGAGGGTCACCAATCCCTTGAAGGGAAGCAAGAGTTACCTCATAATTCTATTAAAGATACAAATACTTGACTGAAGAACAAGAACCTTAAGAGGTGAATCATGAGGAAGATCACCAAACATAGGGACATGAGTTTCCTCATGAATATTTTGAAGAAGAAAACTTTGATGAAACACATCATGTTGAAGACATAATCAACAAAGAGGCTCCTCATGAAGAGAAAGCATCGATATTTTATCCTCCATTTGATGAATTTATCCAAGATTCAATTCTTCCTGTACATGAATAAAATAACGTGGTAATTTATACTCCTTTCCAAGACTTCGATGCTACTCTATTCTATGATCTGGAAAGTGAATAAGTGCTAAATGGACCCTTGGATACACTAGTCCCTTCATGATATAATGAAAGTGATGATGTGATTGAAAATATTGATGCGTTTATACATGTTGGGAGACGTAAATGGGATGTGACTTTTATGGATTTAACGAAGATCCCATTTATGATATTGAAGGTCATTTTAAATTGTTGTTGTTAGAACAACCATATATGATTGCTGTAGATTCAAATGTTTGGAAAAAAGAAGATGGCGTGATTACAAATTTGTTCCAAGCACCCAAATATGACTTAGTCCAATATTCTCAAGATTATTTCCAAACGTATGCTAGGAGGTTTGATACTTATTATTTTGAGCACTTGGATTTATTCTATGAAGAAAATTTCCAACCACTATTGTGCTCTAATTTTGATGGGGGTAAGGACATGATTTTCTTGGAGCAATATTTTTGTGAAGAGAGTTTCTAATCTCCTATTATTTCAACTTTCTATTCTTCTATAGATATGGTTTTGGGTTTTCCTAATGATATTCACTTTTGTGTAAGACATAGTTGTTTTCAACCTATGGTTTTTTTTAAGGGTTTTTAGTTTCACACACAAGGCCAACAAACCTTGGGTTGGGAGAAAACTTATTTCTCTAGGAAGGGTTTGATCCATTACCTTGTGTTCTCTTCCTCCAAGGGAAACCTCAGAGATTTTCGTAGGTTCCTTCTCATCCCTTCCAAATATTCGAGTGTTGGTTTGGTAGCTAAGGATGAGGATCTTCCTTTCTCCGATTCTTTTGGACTTTCCCTAGGATGGATAGGGTAGGGTTATGATACCTCTTTCCATGATTTTGTCACTCCATCCCACCTTCATGAGTTAGATTTTATGATTAGTTATGATATAATGCTTACTCTAATTCATTTTCTTTTTGTGCTTGACTTATCCTTGTTTTGGTCCATGATGAAACATAGGGGTAGATATCCTGATACAATATTGGCATGGTTTTATTGGTTATATGGTTATACCTATCATTTCAACTAACATAGAATAATGTAGGTTAGGGAATTTTCATATTGCATTTCATTTGTATATATATGTTTCATTTTCATTTGTGCATAATGAATACATGTTAGGAAATTGCACTTAGTCATTGAATATTATTGATTTATCATTTTGTAGTTAAGGATTTTTTTTCCTTTTAGCATGGTTTTGGATTTATCACTGGCATCAGTGGATCACATGTACCGATAGATACTTCTAAAGGGTGTTGTTGTTTTAAATGGGTACAATATTACAAGTATTTGACAACCATATATGTTGAGTTTCTCATGCGCTCTACGGTGAGCACATGTCCCCATGTTGGAGCCATATGTTACCGCCCCATGCCTAGGGGTAATTAAAGGAGATCATGTCTCATGGCTCACAATGGAGAACATGATCCCAACCATGGTCAACATGTCCACATATGGCAGACCAATAGTCCCCCTCATTCACCTTTCTAGCTACAATTCAACCAAGTCTCATCACATCCAAACGACCCAAAGTATGGGAGATGGTAAGACATCATCACCATGAGGTATGTTAGTCCTTATTTCATGCAAAGTGTTGTGCTTAATTTTTTGGGAATTTGGATGAGGATATTTGGTTTAAGTTGGATAATGGATCACTGGTTTGGGAAATTGTGTCAGTTTCCTTGTTTCACCTTTAGTGGTCAATTTCTATTCACTAGTCTTGTGATGTCATCGCCCAAGGAAAATGGGTACTACTAGGGGGCCCTCACAAGGGTAACATTATGTACCCCACCATACTTAACAATTTCCATCCTGGAGCCTCGCATAGTGTACTAAACTTTGACTATGGTTCATGGTCCATTATCTCATGAGAAGAGGGGATAAGGAAAAAAGGTTGTTTTCCAGCTACTACTAAAAGAATAAGAAAATGATGTTAAAGAAAGAAAGGAATGATAAAAAAAATTACTAATAAAATCTAGTCCAAACTTGAGCTCTACTCTTTTGGTGCCCACCCTGGTCCCAAATAACAATGCTACAACTTGAAACCTTATAAAAAGGAACTTGCAAATATAATAAAGTGGACTAGAAAGATGGTCGATAAAGGGGATTGGGAAAACAACACGTAAATATGGGGTAACTCAAGAGAAAGTGAAACCTCCACAAAGGTGCTCATAGAAATGGATTTAATGACACCATAAGCCATGAAGTAAGACAAAAACCGTATCACTATCGCACTTACTCTTGAAAGGTTTTCACTTTCCCTTGTCACTCTCAGGACCTATCCCTCTACCTTGGTTATTTTATTTCCTCTCTAGGTGGCATACCTAATAGGGTTGGATGAAGGCCCTCCCATAATTAAAATTTTCAACTCACAATGGGTCTTGAACTAGTGTGATTCTTGAAGGGGATACTGAGGTGAATTGTCTTACATGGATTATGTATTAAGTTATAGCTTGCTTTGCATGCTTTAAGGACTAGTGTTTCTTATGAACTTTAGCTAACCATGTTTTATAATTTGGTTTGTTTTGGATGGTCCTGACATGGTTCTTTGAGGGACATCCTAGGCTTGTACCCAGGATGTTGTTCCCTTATTATAGGACTTCGGTATGTGTGATGGAGAGAAATTTGTCATTCAGTGACTCGCCACCTTCAGTTACTGGCTCTCCAATCCTCAAAACCTTGAACTATGGATATATAGGCTTGGTTTTATAAGTTTCAATCATGATGGAACACAGATAGGTTGGAAGCCCCATTGGATGGGTAAAGTACCCTTGGGCCTAGTCACCCACGGGATGAAGGACATTGTCGCAACATTTAATCATACATCATTCAAAGATGATATTCAACCCTCCTCTCCTTGGACGCAACACCTTGAGGCCCCTAACGTCACCCTCTTGACCTTGACGTCACCTTCTAGGTTTTGATGTTGTTAGGCTTTGAAGGATGGATGTGTACTAGAGATGATTTGGCATGACCTTGGTTGAGGAGACACCTCACTTGGAATTGCTTCACCTTGGAGGATTCAATGTGGCATTTATAAGCCCAACCTTAGCCTTTGGTGGCTTGACTTCACCCTAATTGGCCTTGATGTCTCACACGTGTGTGCTATCTTTATGTATTTTTCATTTATTAAAGATTATAAAGGTTAAATGAGGGGTCGACCCAATTTGAATTATGAATTTGTTATTTGATGTGGAAAAAAGTGAGATGTTAGGCATCATATAAGAAGGCTAGCCTCACTTTAAATTTATCATCATCATTCTCTGACCTTTGTGAGATACACTTTTGAAAATTTTCATCCCCTTTGGGGTAACTAGTCTTTCTCTCTGATGTGCTTGGCTTGGAATGGTATCTTGTGGATGGACTTGATGATTTTGGATGGATATTTCTACAATTGGGGTTACACTCTCTTGGTTTCTTGGATTAAGTAAGTAAATTTATGCAATTATTTTTTTATTTTATTAATGTTTATGGTGAAATTACTACTTGTTGCAAGGAATCTTGTTTATTGAAACCCTAAGAGATGAACATAAGTGATTCTTCCTCTCACAAGGTGATATTTTTCTAAAATTGGTTAATTGTCCTTGCTAGGGTTAGAACCCTAAATCCCTAAAGTGATATCACTTTAGGATTTTATCCCTAGACATTTGATCTTTGACGTAGTTGAAGCTACACGAAGGGAGAAATGGTTTCTAGGGCCCAAATGTTCTTGCACCTTAGAAGTTATTCTCCTCAATATCTAAGACCTAAGGAACAAACATGCTTGCACCTTAAGGTTTAGATCCTACCTCTTGGTTTCAACTAGGCCAACCTTCAAGCTTAGTTGCATTGAAAGATACATACCCTAGAAAGGAATTATTCTAAGAAGAAACTCTCATGGTGAATTGATTGAAAAACACTATCTATCAAAACTCTCAAGCATCCTACTAATTGTGCTAACACTCACATTAACAAACTCACTAAATAAATTGTTGTTGTTATAAAAGATTTTCTACAACCATATAAATTACATTAGTTTGTTGCATACACAAATTTGTTGGTGGATTAACTCACTCAGAAATAACATCTAACAATTTAATAATATTCTATTGGATGTATGCTTGATTTTCATGGTCAATTGTGGTATTTATGAGCACTTATCATTGTTGTTGTTACAAATTATCTCTTTCTATTATAATACTAGTTTATTGTTGCAATTTGAAACAACAATAGAAATCTAACTTTTCTATTGTCTTAAAGAGGTTCATTTACACACTCTATCTTGTAAATTGTTATATATATGTTGCAAAGTGTTCTTGTCTCGGGCAGGTACTAAATAATCTTCACAACCTCTTCTCTTCCTTGACCTAGACCAACCATTCGGTGATAAGGATATGAGGTGGTAGGCTTGGCTACTAAATTTGCTATTTGATCCCTTGAGGTCATCAGGGAAGCCTCCCTTATGGTGGACCTCATCCATCACTAAAACAAGGGAAGTCTCTACTTGGGTGACAATGGTAGTTTCTTCCATAGTTATGCAAGATTTGGGGATCTTGTGGTGGGATTTGCACAAGTACAAAACTTGTGATAGCATGCACTAGACATGGAAACCCTAATGAAAAATAAAGGATTGTGGAAACATACGAAGACTGTGA
Source organism: Picea engelmannii (assembly GCA_009831015.1). NCBI lineage: Eukaryota > Viridiplantae > Streptophyta > Pinopsida > Pinales > Pinaceae > Picea > Picea engelmannii. The sequence continues at coordinate 58,067 of ML818699.1, read as the reverse complement.
TTCCAGAACCAACAAATGATTAGGCAAAACTCATTGTTGATGGGAAAGTGATGATGTTGTAGGGGTCATCACGACCTATATCTTGTGGGAGATTCATTTTCACATTAGAGGAATGATATTCCCTCATCAAGTCTGGAAGAAGATGAATATGTTGTTCATCATAGTTGATGAAATCCATGTCATGCAGTTAGAGAAAGAGTCAATCTCTCTCGATCCTCATTCTTTTGATAGGATATAGGACTATTTGATGCATGTGAAGGAATTGCAGTTAAAAATTGGGTGAATGTGAAAAGAATTAGCAGAAGAAACTCTTACGGAAATATTCCCCTATGGAAAGGTGAAATTTCCCTTGGATTACAGACCCCTAATACCAAGACATAAAAACACAAGTGGACACTAACATCCCTTTGAATTTAGTTTAACTAATAAGAAAGAGAGAGAGGAAGAAAATGTGTGATGCACCTAGTTTCAAAGTTTGTCCTCGCTACTTCCAATCTGAGCTTGATCTCCAAACTCTTTAGCACAACTTGATACCTGCAATGCAATAGACAACAAAGAGAAACATAGAACTCCTAATCTACAAGATTATATCAAACATATTCATCTACAAAGATTGAAGGAACAATAGAAAAGCACATGCAAGAATACACAAGATTGAAGGAAATAGGCCAAGTGTTGGCCCTTGACCAAGTTTCGAGGCAACATTGGTCATGTTTGACCATTTTTGGGAATTCGACAGGCTGGTCGAAGATGGAGCACCCAGGCGGAGCAGATATTGTGGGATCTCACTCATTTTGCAGGCTTGTGGACCCAACAAAGGGTTTTAGGGTTTATGTAACGGGTTAAGGGATGTTGGCCCATGGGTTTACGCATGTTTAGGCATTTTTGTAAATGTATAAATAAGTAGCTAAGAAATGTAAGAAGTATATCGATAAGGATTGATTGGCTATGTGCATGGTATGTTGGCTTAGTGAAAGTAGTTGTAAGTGCTTTGTGCAGATAGACTGTGTAAGGCTTTGTGTAATAATGTGTTAAGGGATTGTAGAGCTAAGTGAAAGTGTTTTGTAAGTTGTTTGGTGCACAAACATTGTATGTAAGTGATCTGTGCTATTGAGGAGTTGGCTCTATGACTTGACCTGATTTTAGGGAAGGTGGATCTAGTGCGTTGTGCGTATATCACCTCTCTACTGCGGAGTTGGGATCTGTGTCTCTGTGCACAGGAGCATATGAATGTAAGAATATCAAAGACTAATAAAGAAGAATAAGAAGTTGGTGGATGTAGCCCCACACTAGGGTGAACCACGTATATCCTATGTCTTGATGTTCTTTGTCCGATGTTGTTTATGTGGTTATTTTCTTAGTGTTGTTGTTGTTATGTATAATGAATGCATTTGATGTTTTAGCTTAGTGCTTAATGGTGTAAATGAATGCGAGATATGAACTAATGTTATGTGCTAAGAGGTTTTAAGGGCTTGATCTTGATTGTTATTGCGCGGATCTATAATAAGGATTAATCTGTGATGTGAATAAGAATCATAACCTAATGTATGTTGTTGGCTAAGTTCTCTGTTAAGTGTTGTAATCATAGATTTGTGTCCTAGCCTGGTTGTAGACACTTGATTCCTGCAACCCCCCTGCCTCTACCTCAAGTGAGACTTCATCTGCTTTGCAAGTGTTGTCGAAAGGGCCGGTAGTTAGGCTTTTGTTGGTTCTCTATTGAAGCGTTGAACCCCGAGTCTACCACTGTGCCAACAAATGGTTCTGTTGTCGGGACCTGAAACTATGATTGTTGGGAACTGAAGAAAAGAGAAAGCTATGTGCGTAGATCTGTTGTTGTAGTGCACAATATTCTACTTGAATTGCAAAGCTCTGTGCTAAGAAAGAAACTGGATATGAAGAAAAGAGGTAAGATCTTAAAGATTTATGCTCTGGTAAAGGTAAGATAGGTGAATTTTTTTATTTCGAAAGCATGAATCTAGGTATGATTGATAGATTTTGTCCTAGTCTAGAAACTAGGGAACAGTTAGAAGAAAGATTTGATCTGAATAAATTTGATAGAAATAGAGAAAAATATGATATTCCTATTAATAGAAAGAGTTTTTGGAATAATAAGTGGATGCAGGAACCTAGAAAGAATTTTTGCAGATTCCAGGTCCAACACTGTGATCCTAGTACACAGTACATGAGAGGTTGGGGATCGTTTAAAAGAGAAAGAGGATTGACATTGTGTTATAATTGTAGAAGGCTGGGACATCTTGCTAAGGAATGCCCTGGTATAGGTACTATTTGTCTTTGTTGTGAAGCTATTGGTAATGAGGTTGAAGATTTTCCAAGAATGATTGCTAAAGTTGAAAAGGTGAACATGAGATAAGAAAACTATAAAGAAGGTCAAGAGACTAAGGATACGTTAGAAAACCAGAAAGAGAAAGAATTAGAGAAATTCAAACTATGTTAAAAGAAGTAATGGATGATCTTAGAGACATCAATTTACCAGAGATCCTGAAAGAAAAACAACGCATAGTTACAAGGATAGAAGACTTCGACATAGACTGTATATTGGATGAAGAAACACACATGAATATTATGCTAGAAAGCACTTGGGAAATTTTGCAAAATCCTGCTATGATACCTTCATTGGGAATGATAGGATTGTTTAAAGGAAAGATGATAACCCTATGTGGAAGAGTCACTAACATACCTATGATTTCTCATGAAACATCAACAGAAGAAGACTTTGAAGTTATCAAATTTGTTGAGTACAACTCCCCATTCTCACTGTTATTAGGAACGACTTGGATTGAGAAAGATCAGATCAGAAGGAAAGAAAAGGAGGAAGCCACCTAAAAGAAAAAGAAAGAATTAAGGGACTTCATAGAAAGAAAAATAACGCGACTAATAGAAGAACAAGAGGATCAATCGAAGCAATAGAGGGCTAGAGAATTATTTGTCGAAGTTAAAAGAACACAGGAAGACTTAAAGAACCTGTCCATGCAAGAAAGAAGTATAGCCACCCCAGAAATAGAAAAATAAGGAACATTAACCGTAGACTTTGTAAGAGCACATCAGTAGTGTGAAGTCACTTTACTAGGAGAAAATAAGAATAAGAATGGAAAGAGGAATCCAGAGACTCAGATCATAGGAAATAAGGCAAGGAAGCTCATTAAGAAGAAATCCAACTTAGAAAAACTACGAGAAGTTTCAGAAAAGACTTCACAGGAGGCAGATTTGAAGAAGTTGAACCTTGTCAGAATCGCAGAACCATGCAGAATGGGACTTCACCACGACGAAGCTATATGATAGTTGGAAGTTCCCTGACCGTTAGAATAATGCTCTGGAATGGCTAGAAACACATTTATTTATGGAAATACCATTGTTGGATCGTTGGGACCGCACCATAACAAACATATTTGTATTGATTGAGGCATTCATGTTGTTGGCCCATGAAATTTCTTGTTTTCTACCACCTTTTTCTATCCTTATTTACCTCCATTTCTATATTCCTTGAGCTATTGTGTGTAACCACAAGGGTAAGACTGCACCTCTATTATGTCATTGTGTGTATTAGTTAAAAAAATTATAGATTGGTTGGGGGTTTACCAAAGTGAATCACTAATCTCAGAAATCTCACAGGAACAGAGAAAACGAAGTTTGGCAAGATGATGAGATGAAGGATGCAGCGTAGTCCGCGGGTTGAAGGTGAAAAAGAGAACCTATTCCATGGTCCAACATTAGGTTTTGTTAATCGGTTCAGCCTTTGTGTATTTTTAGGAAGAGTTGTTACCCTAATCTTGGGACGCTCTATGCTCCACAAATTGTATAAAAGGATGAACATAGATAGAGAAAGATTAGCCAGTCAGTCAGCTAGCTAAGAGTTTTCCTATGTCAAGACTGCAACTTATGTAATCCCATTTTATTTAATGAAAATCGAGTTTCTTCTGAGTTTCTAAGTTTTTGTGGTAGTTAGTTCACAAAATCCTTGATCGGGGAGTTGGGCCCGCTCTTCTGGTCAGGTGTTGTCGGCCTATGATATAGTTTTATTGTGTTTTTGTGTGGAATCTGTTAGATCTGTATATTGCTTCATTTACAGTTTTTTTGCTTTATTTGAATATTACATTTATTTATGTTTCAGCACCAGTAATCTAGTTTCTGTTCTTTATTTTACTGCAATGATTTTTTATTTTCACGATCAATATTGAAATAAGAATAGTCTGCACATACAGTGCATGGTAGCCTGTAAACAATTCAGGCCCCTGGGTTGACAAATTAAATGTATTAGGTGGTAAATCTAAACGATATACCGAACACCAACATTTTAGCTCCATTGTCGAGGAGGCTTCCAAAGGAAAAAAATTCGATCCATATTGATCATAGGATCAATCCCTCATCCTGGAGGGGGACGTCTTCCTTTTCCTGCTCTAGGTCCTGGGCATTTAAGTTGATTTTGTTTTTCTATTCTTATGGTTTATTTTTTTTTCTTTTTGCTTTCTTCTTTTTGTTTTAGGGGCCTCTCTCTTATCTTGAGGAGGGAAATTTATACCCTACCTTAGGTCCTGAGCAATTAACAGAACCCTATGATAATTGAATGTTTTCCTTTCCACCATTCGTATGAGAAATCAGGGAAGAGGAATAAATAACAAGGGAGGAAGACCTCCAAGAGGAAGGGGAAAAGATCAGGGCAGAGAAACTTTTATCCAGTAAATAATTGCAAAAGCCAAATCAAACCAACCACTTCAGACCGGATCAAGTACACCATCTCAAATCGCTGGTAGGGGAGGATATCGGCTTAGATCTAGGGGTCAATCAGTAAATCAACCTAAACCCTCCTCAACAGCAGAGTCGGGATTTGAAGAAGAAGAGGTGGAAAGTAAGAAGACACAGGAGAAATACACCCTGGGGCTAGAAGAAGAATTTGTTTCACCCCGGGATCAAGGAAGTGCTTCAAAACCAAGGGGGATATTTTGGGAATCTAATTCACCCTTGGTTCAAGGAAACCCTATTCAAACAGAAGAAGACTTTGGGGAATCCTCCCACCAGGACAACCTCAAGGAACACTTACACAATGAGGGACAAGGGAGTACAAATAAACAGACTCAAACGCCTAGTGGGAATTCTGCAAAAACTCAAAGAAAGTCCAAAATTATGGCTAACTCATCACTTGAACTTCCAATTGGGGATATCACAGGGGAGGCTCCCATGAAGTCTATCCTCTTCTCTACACTATCTATTTTTCATGGACGATCTACTGAAGACCCAAACACATTTCTATTTGAATTTGACATTGTCTATCGTGGGTATGATTATATCTCTGATGCTCAGAAGATAAAAATATTTCCTACTACTTTAAAAGGAAAAAACCTGAGATGGTTCATGGGCTTAGGTGGAAAAACTGTCACTACCTGGGAAGAAATGAAAACCACCTTCCTTGACAAGTACCAATATTATTGCAAATCACGAGATGTAAAGGGGGAGATCTTTAAAATAGTGCATAAGGAGGATGAGAACATGGAGGAGTTTTTGGAATGCTTTAATTATAGTCTGCAGAGATCAGGGCACGATGATCTAGACAAGGATATCTTGAAAATAATCTTTCTCCAAGAATTAAGGGAAAATTCCTTGGAAATATTGAATATGGTAGGAAAAGGGGACATATAAAAGTCATACTTTGACACAATCTGTGAATTATGCATCCAATGTTCACGAGGAGCATCCATACAGAGGCAGGGGACTCGAATTACCAAATCGTCTGGCAATGAGGTCATAAAGATAGAAATTGGGAACTTGTTGGAGGATTTGAGGACTGACATTTTGAATACCCTAACCTCACAAATGGACCGTCTATAAAAAAAACATAAGCAGATTGAGTTAGAAAAATCCATGGCAAGATTTTGTCCTAGGTGCAGAAAGAAACACTCGCGGCATGAATGTCCACTAAACACTATTTGTGCTATATGTGAGTAGAATCATGAGACTAGCGAAAGTCCTTCTTTGCCAGGATTAAAGGCGATATTTCAGGGAACAGACAAATAAAATGATCAACTCTACTTTATGGGACCAAAGAAGCCCTGCCAACCACGAACACATAACATAAATCAAGGTATGCCTGAAGACTTTTCTCAGTATTTCAATACTTCAAATTTCGGATCTCAAATCGTGCCTATTTCACCATCATGGCCACAACATTATCAATACCAATATCCCACTTCTTGGAAACCATGGCCCTCACAGAATAATTTAACTGCCCCATGGTCCCAGAATTGGTGTGGCCCTAATCAAATAAACCAGAATCAACTTCCTCAGACTATGCCACCACAACAATTCCAACAACAACAACAATTACAGTTGCCCCCTAGTGTGTCTGCTAATAACCCTCCTCTTTGGCCACAAATTCATGCCCAATCCAATCCCAATCCAAATAATAAAAGAGCTCAACAGGTTGAAACACTCAACCTCCCTGCTTATGGAATTTCCACCCTGGGATGTAATGAACTAAATCTTAGATCGGGTAGGGTAGTGAATGCCAAGAATTCACCAATAATTATTGAGCAAATTGATAATGAATTTCCAGAGTTAGAACCTGAGAAGGAAGATAGGCAACTTAAAAATCTTGTGAACCAACAATTTCCTCCTCAGAACCTTGTCACTAAGGAACATCACAATAATCCCCCCTACCTAGAAAGACTATCTCTAGCAAAACAACATCCTCATCCTAAATTTGACTTCTTGGGGAACTGCATAATTTATTCGTTAGAATTCCCTTACTCCAAGCAATGAGAGATGTGTCGATTTATGTGAAAATGATTAGGGAACATTGTTCTAGGAAACCTGGAAGGAAGCCTAAAGATCCACTTACTATCCATGTCATGGGGAAATAGTTAGACATTGTGCTAGGAAATTCTATACCTGTAAATATGGAGAACCAGGGAACCCTATTCTAACTGTACATATAAATGGGGTTAACATTCCAAATGTATTAGTAGATATAGGAGTTGCAATCAATGTTATAACTTTCACAACTAAAACCATTCTTGGTCTGAACGAATTCAAATGCACACCTACCATTCTGGAATTGGTAGACCGGTCTATTGTTAAACCAATAGGAAAATTGGAAGACATAACCATTTCAGTAGATTCATGGTAGTACCTTGTTGATCTCATAGTCTTAAAAATGAAATCCCCATTTGGAGGGCATCCTTTGATCCTTGGGAGAACTTGGCTTGCAACAATATACGCCTATATTGGTTGTCGGTCAGGAAATATGGTGATATCTAATGGAGGGGATACTAAGAACATTATTCTATACCCTCTTGGAGAACCAAGTTCATCAAAAGGACCTAGACTCACCCTATTACAAAAATCCTCACCTATAAAAGGGTTGGAGATTGATGAAGAGATAAGACCAATCCTTACCATTAGTGAGGCCCTTTGTTTTAAGAGTGAGATGGAGGATGATACCATCAACACCTTCATCAGTGACTCTGACTCCGTTCCCAATTCTACCTGGTCATTTCTCGAATCAGTTATAAACTATAATGATCAGGACACTCCTGAATCCAAAATTGAGATTGAGACTATCCCGGTTGCACCACATAGTAGTTTCCCTATTGAAATTGAAATAGGAAAGACATTGAATGTCAATCATGATCTCTCACCCACATAGTATGGGCAATTACTTAAACTTCTTTGGGAACAAAAAGAGGCCTTCGCCTGGGAATATACAGATATGAAAGGAATTCTTGTTGATTTATGTACCCATCACATATACATTCAAGAGGGATGTTTTCCCATTAGACATCCATAGAGGAGAATGAATCTCGCTTTGAAACAGATTGTCAAAGATGAGCTGCAGAAATTATTAGATGTGGGATTCATCTACCCAATATTAGATAGTCAAAGGGTATCCCCACCGGTCATTGTTCCTAAGAAGAATGGAAAGTGGAGGATTTGTGTCGATTATCGGGAATTGAATAAAGCAACTCAAAAATACCATTGTCCTCTTCCCTTTATTGACCAAGTTTTTGACACATTAACCGGGAAGAGGTTTTTCTCTTTCCTGGATGGGTTCAGCGGGTATAATCAGATCCAGATAGCTCCTGAAGACCAAGACAAGACCACTTTCACAAGCCCCTGGGGGACCTTTGCATACAGAGTTCTTCCATTCGGCCTTTGTAACGCACCTGCTACTTTCCAAAGAGAGATACTGGGGATCTTCTCTGATTTATTCAATGACAGTGTTGAAATCTACATGGATGACTTCACTCCTTATGGGGATTCCTTCGAAGAAGCCTTGGAAAATATAGAGAAAGTACTTAAAAGATGCAAACAAATGCATGTTTCTCTTAGGACAGAAAAGTGTCACATGCGCATGGAAATCGGGTTGTGTTGGGACACTTGATTTCAGCATCAGGGATCCGGGTTGACCCGTCCAAGGTAGAGGTAATACTGCATTTTCCTACACCTAAGACACCAACACATGTACGTAGTTTCATTGGTTATGTAGGCTATTACAGATGTTTCATAGAATTTTTTTCTAAAATAGCACACCCTCTTTTTCAGTTAATAACCAAAGACGCATAATTCGTGTGGACAGATGAATGTGAGACTGCGTTTGGACAAATCAAAGAACTGGTCTATAAGGCTTCGATACTTTGAGGACCATATTGGAAGCTTCCATTTCATATTTCAGCCGATGCTTCTCACATGGTAGTGGGAGCTGTTTTGGGACAGCAGGAGGACAAAAAACCATACATAATATACTACATTAGCACGAACTTGACTCTAGCTGAACTAAATTATACAGTAACAAAAAAGGATTTTTTAGCAATCATTTATGATGTTAATAACATGCAACCATTAGGTATCTCATGAACAAACCTGTAACCCCGGGTCGGATCATGAGATGGTTATTATTAGTGAAAGAATTTGATATCACCATCGTGGATTTCCCTAGGAAGGATAATGTAGTTGCAGATTTCTTGTCTAGATTAGAAAATGATACACAAGGGGAACTTGTAGAAGATAGTTTTCCAGATGAACATTTTTTTGCAATTTCTACTCATGTTCCATGGTGTGCATATATTGCTAACTATCTTGCTACAGGAAAGTTGCCTCAACATTTTCCTTACAGGGAACGATGGAAGATCATCCATCACAGTGCTTGTTACACATGGATTGAGGGATTCCTCTTTTACATTGGGCCTGACCAACAAATCCGACGTTGCATAAGAGAAGATGGTATTTATGATGTCTTGAAGGCTGCTCATGATGGTCCCTATGGAGGCCATTTTGCAGATAAACGAGTAGGTCATAAAGTACTGCAAATGGGGTATTACTGGCCCACCATTTTTCAAGATTCAAGGAAGTATGTTCGGGGGTGTGATAGTTGCCAACGAATGGGGAAGCTCGGTAAAGCAGACGAAATTCCCTTGAGCCCCCAGGTATCCCTTGAGCCCTTTGAAAAATGGGCCATTGATTTTGTGGGACCATTCAATCCCCCCTCACAACAGAAAGTCCATATTCTGGTTTGCACGGATTATGTAACAAAGTGGGTTGAGGCGAAGGCAGTTTTAAAATAAACCAAGCAGGCTATTTCAAAATTCCTATTCGAAGAAATTTTTGCTCGATATGGAGCACCTAGAGAAATAGTCTCATATGGAGGATAATAGTTCACATCACATATGATAGCAGGGTTAATGAAGAAATACGGGATCAAGCACAGGATAACAACTCCATATCATCCCTAGGCAAATGGTCAAGTCGAGAGCACAAATAAGGCACTGGAAAATATCCTCACAAAAATTGTAGCATGTCATCTTCGAGATTGGGCGAAAAGCTACCTGAAGCATTGTGGGCATACATGACAACTTGGAGGAATACAACAATATTTTCTCCATATGAGCTTGTCTATGGAAAATCTTGTTTGTGTCCCATAGAGTTCGAAATTAAAACACTTAGAACAGTCGTGGAAGTAGGTTTGGATATTTCAGAAGCCTAAAAACATCATCAGGAGTAACTAAACGAGTGATGGGTGTTCTATATGCACAAAAAACACACTAAAAACCCTCAATTAAATTGTCAACCCGGGGTAAGTAAACTTAGAGTTGTAGCAATATATATGACAAGGTAGAAAGGCTGGTAGTATAGTCTAACTAAGGAAATGGGATATTGAAGGGCTAATCTACTCAAGAAAAGACTACTAATGATCAAACCCTACTAAGGAATTAAAACTATTTACCCTAAGTAACCTTTGAACAGAGGATCGATGGATAGTTCTAGGAAATCAAATGAAAACCCTACTTAAAGCAAACTAGTTCAATCATAACAATAAGCAAAAGCAAACTATTCATCTAATAAGCAAATAGCAACAACAAACTACTAGTAATTAACCTACTTAAATTCAATAAGCAACTATCCTATGAAAACAAGTAAATAAACAAGCAACTACACTATCAAAGAAAGAATAAACAAGTGAGAAACTAACCTATTAAATCAAGTAAACAACTAACTAACCTAAGATAATTTCTACAGCAAGTAAACTAATTAAGATTACTCAATAAGCAACTAACTAAGCTAAGAGACAAGGGAACTTTATTCTTAAACTAAACTTCACAACTATTTCTAATACAAAAAGAAATCTACTAAATGGAAAGCATCATGATAATAAAAGCAATTAACAACTAATCTCTATGACAAGAAAACTACTCTTTAACCTACCAAAGAAAAAGACTATCTATCCTACAAAAGCAAGAAAATTATCTTCTAGTCTACGCAAACTCATATATAGTGTTGATGGTTGTGTGAATGCCTCTGGTGTCTTATAATATCACTATGGCATTTAACAATGAAAGATAATTCAAGAGGGATAAACTCTATATTGACTTCAATAGCAAAGTGAAAAGTGTGAATTAGGCAATCCACTGAGAACTTAGCCATTATGGAAACAACATCAATTACTCTGCATATCCATGTGATTATTACTCATGCATTAATCATCAATAGTTATAAAGAGATTTATGAAATTTAATTGCACTCTATACTACGTAAGCAAACTCATAACTAAATTCAATTATTAACTATAATTTGAAATTGCAACCTAAATCTAAGAAAGAAATTGCATGAAGTAAGCTAAACTAGTTCTATTTAATAATTCAAATGGAAAAAAAATGCTTATAAACAGAATTTAAGACTATTTCAGCATATGACAAGAAGTAAACTGAGCAAACTAACTAACAAATAGATAAGTAAAACTAAACAACAATTAGGTAAGAAATCTGAAAATAAAAACTAAAACTAACACTTTCTATCCACCGAAGCTCTGTCAAGGAAAGCATGAATTAAAATTATGTTCTAAAGCTCTATTTTAAACTTGATTTTAAACTCTATTTCAACATAAAGAAAGCCTAATCTATCATCTAATCACACAGGGGGTTAGTGCCTAATCTTGCAACCTTGCTTCTATAATCTACAAAGTCATTTCATATTAACAAGAACCTCCATATCAACCTGCAAAACTGAATTAAACCAGATAAATCATAAACATCAAATTATAGAACAAAGAAGTAAACTAGTAATTCATGTACAGGAAATAAAATAGAAAGACATCTATGCTATGTAATTAATAAACAAACTCATAGAATAGTTAACCAAACTACTGGTGGGACCCCTAGAAAGTCGTGTTCACTCCTCAAATGCACACCACAAACTCAACAAAGCGATTTCACCATTAAAACTTAGAAAACGCAGGTTTACATAGTCTGGCAAAACGAAAATGGAAAAACAAAGCTAAAATCGTTTTTGTCTCTAACACATGACTTCTTAACTATTGTCTGACCACTGAGGTGGTATTTGTAATCTTTACAAACTGAGAGGTCGACCACTGGAGGGTCAAACCTCTTCTAAAAAAAGTAAATTGCATTTAAGATGCCCTAACTGTCGAAATGAAGTGAGCCAATAATCGCCCAACATAACAACCCAAATAGAGTTGTCAAGAGTTCAGTGGTTGTAGGCTATGAGCATGAGAAAAACCCATGTTTTTGATTCGCCCATCACTGGACGCCAATACCATAACCACCAAATCGCCCATCGTTTTTGTGCAAGACAGAGTGTTGGACAGAGTGTCGGACAGAGTGCCGGATGGAGTATTGGACTGAGTGTCGAAAGCAAAAACAAGCTGCGATTTTTCCCCATGACACCAAAAAATGCGAGTTAGATTCCTGGAAACATAAAAGCATACTGAATTACACTCAAGATCATCATAAAACACAAATTATGCATACCTAGTGTGGATCATAGCGTTTTGGCACAAAATCTCTTCAAAAAATTCGTCAAAACATGAAAACGCATATACATATTTGGTAAAAAGGATCTAATTAATGTCATAAAATCGATCATATCACGGGCCCAATAATGAGCTAGATGAAATTTGATTATTAGTTGTCCAGAATACTTCTACAATCTAGGACCAACATGCTAGATGGCAGTAGGTTTATCAAGAAGAAGACATTTCAAAAAGGGGATTGGGCATTACTTTATGATTCTCGATTCAAGGATTTCAAGGGAAAACTCTGCTCAAGGTGGATGGGGCCATACAAAGTTGACAAGGTATTTGACAATGGGACTGTTAGATCGGTAACAATAGATGAGGCACGTACTCCCCTGATAGAAAATGGACACCACCTCATAATATATCATAAACCAACTTCTAAATTCTCCTTTGTCAAACGACTTTCTGATCAAACTGATTTGGAAATCATTAGTGCAGAAGATCCGCCCTCTGCCCCCTAAATTAATATATATATATATATATATATA
>ML818699.1:9865-45246 GCA_009831015.1 Picea engelmannii | reverse complement strand
TCACTACTCCAGTTGTCGCTACTACGAGTTGTTGCTACTCTGGATTTCGTTATTCAAAAAAAGCTCGATGTGTCTGATGTTTTTACTCCGAGCTGTCGCTACTCCAATTTCCGCTACTCCAAGCTACTACTCCTCCAGTTGCTGCTACTCTGAGCTACCGCTACTCTAGTCGTTTCTACTCTGGATGTCGTTATTTCAAAATCATAGTTGTACGAGTTGTCACTACTCCTGTTGCTGCTACTCCAGTTGCCGCTACTCCGAGTGTCGTTTCTTCAAAATCCTCGTTGTACAATATGTCGTTACTGTTGTTGCCACTACTCTGGTTTCTACTACTCCAGTCGTTGCTTCTCCTGGTGTCACTAATTTAAAATCGTTGTTGTACCAGATGTCGTTACTCTGAGGTGTTGCCACTCTAGTCATCACCACTCTTTGGTTGTCGCTACTCCAGTTTCCAGTACTTTTTGATTGCCTCTACTCCTACTGCTGTTACTGTGGTTGTAGTTACTCATCTACACTCCTGCCAACATCGATACCAATACTTCAGCTGCCACCACTTCCGATGTCACCGCTCGATTCGACGTTGTCATATTCCACGACTGCATATGACATTATTCCTGTGATGATGACTCTCCATAATAGGTGACTCGCAAGGTACGTCCTCAACTAACTTTAATGGATTTGGGTAATATTACACATGGCATAGGCATTCGTGCCCGAGGATTGTCTTAACTTTAAGTTTGGGGGAGATTTTACGTCTTTTCCCAAAGAGTCATCATTACCTTCTTTAATTAGACAATTTCGCAATCATTACTTAAATTTTTCCGATGTCGTTGTACGCATCGAGATTGGACACACCCGCCAAACCATTAATCATCTGCCAATATATTAAATTCCCTGTCATATCTTCATCATTACTTACTTGCCACATCATTTAATTTGTTAAAAAGAAATCCATGACTCTTTCCACAACACATTTTCCACAAATATGTTTTGCCTGTCGATTCTCCTGAACTGCTCGTCGGTACTCCTCAAGCACACACAGTCAATGGAACAGAATGGGTGGTGGAGCATTAAGGTATGAGCCAACAAATACTACACAGGTCCGTTGAAATCTGAAAGTCTCGCAAATTTTCTAGAATGCAGGTTGGGACATGTATTTCGAGAGGTTACAGGGATTTGATGCAGACATTACAACAGAATTCACCCAAAACTTGGACGACCACTCCTCCACAGTTTGCGGATTAAAAATCAAATTCACAGAGGAAACCATTACAACAACTAGTAATTTTCCAATATCCGGTCAGCGATGGTTTGTCCGGAAAACACCACTCCCAGAATTTCCAGAGTTGTTTCTGCGTGAAGGCGAAGAAGTAAAGCCGAAAGGGAAAGGATACGAAAAAACTTCTCTACCGCTCCCATGGGCCGAGGTAGCATTGTTCGTCATAAGGTATGTGACATGTGAAGGCCACCCCTCTACCATTTACAAATATCATCTCAAATTGCTCACATCTTTGTGTTTCCAACAACGCATAAACATGCCCTATTTTTTGTGGAATAACGTTCAACGAATGGCACGAGCAGCTCGACGCTCATGCCAACCACTCAAAACCCTCACAAATCATGGCCTTGTTAATCTACTAGTCGTGCATGCTCTAGAGAAAACCCCTGTGAGTTGGCCGCAGTTCATAAGACTCTCGAAAGAGGAATTGGCAGAACTTATCCCGGAAGTAGCAAAATCCCTAGTAGAGAGAGATGGGTTGAGCAGGTTGGCAGAGGCTGCCAAAATTTTTGTAGAAGGGTAGAGAATGGGTGTTGATACATAGGAATCAGCCTTGGATGAAGATGAGGAAACAAGGAAACCATCAGTGGAAGTTAGAGAAGTTGGAGGAATGAGGCAGGTCATTAACCTGGATTCAAAAGAAGAGGAAGCAGAGGGTTTTATTCCTCAAAACCATTTTCCTGAACAAGAAAGAGATGTCGCTACTCCCTCATTAGATGACCAAGAAAGAGATGTTTCTAATCCCTCAGCAGATGAACAAGAAAGAGATGTTTCTACTCCCTCAACAGATGAACAAGAAAGAGATGTTTCTACTCCCTCAGCAGATGAACAAGAAAGAGATGATGCTACTCCCTCAGTAGATGAACAAGAAATAAATGTTGCTACTCCCTCAGTAGATGAACAAGAAAGAGACATTGTTATTCCACCCGCAGATGATCATGATATGGATGTCGATACCCCTTTGTCTGATGAGCAGGAGAGGAATGTTGCTACTCCTCAAATCTATGAACAAGAGGTAACTGACGCTGTCACACAAGAACCAACGCCAAAACTTTCTGAATTTCCTGTCTTTGAAGATGGTGCAGCTACTCCTCCCATCAGTGAGCAGGTAATGACTGACGTTGTAACACAAGAACCAGTGTCATAATAAGCCATTCCTAAAAACCCTATTTTTGAAGACATAAAAACTACTCCAGATTGTGAGCAAGAAATGACTGACGTTGTTACACAAGAACCAATGTCAGAGCATGTTTCTCCCAAAAACCCCGAACCAGAGTTGGGTGTTGTTATTCCAGGAGAAGTGAAAGTTAAATAAGATCCAGGCATAGAGGTTGCAGGCAATGAATCTTAGAACGAGGTTCCTCCTAGGGGATAGGTTGAAGGAATTCTTGTCAAACAGGAATTTGTCGAATTTTTTGCAAGAAGAAGAACCCCTATTCAGGACCATTATAGGACAACCTTTAGATAAAGAATGCAATTGAGAATTGAGAATGCCAAGATAAAGAAGCAGGTGCTCCTCCTGAAGAAACGAGCACGAAGATACAAAATAATTGTCAAGGAAGCAGTGAGGATAAATGTCAAGGAGACTATTTTGGTAGCTACCCAAACAATCGATACTCCCACAGTATCGGAAACTACTCAAACTGTCGATACTCCCACAGTAAAAAAAACTAATCAAACTGAGTTGGTTTTGCATACAGTAGCTACTCAGACCGAGCCTATATTGCACACCTCTACAATACCAACTACCACTCAGATTGAGCCTATTTTGCACACTTCCACGGCAACAACATCTACTCAAGTTGAGCCAATGAAACATACAACTGAAGCTAGGGTAGTTTTGTTGAAATATGAGATACAGAACTGGAAGAAAAATGTAGCTCAATTTTGGACAAGAGCTGTCCCTTCTTCAGTGCAACTAAGGACATTGAAAGACATAAGGGAGCGGGTTGCTAGAGTCATTGTTGACTATGAGGAAAAGTTAGAAGAAGATAAGAACAAGGGCGAGAAACAGAAGGAAATTATTATAGATCTAGAGGCATAGATACAGAGGTTAAGAGATGACAAATAGGATATGTATGATATCACCCAATAGGTAGTAACGTGTCACTCCCCTTCTCTCAGCTATGGATTGTTCCTTCATGAACAATATTTATTTTTCTTTCTGGAATGTATTTACCAGGAGATGGTTTATAATATTAAAGACCCCATATAGTTTCTTAGTACTTTGAGAAGTCATGACATCCTCACACAACATCTCATGTGTGAACTGTACATGCACAACTACCTGCTAAGAGATGATAAAAAATTAAATCCAATTCCTTATGTGGGAGATGTTCAATTGAGGGCCTTCCTTTCCCACACCATTAACCAGGTGAAGTGGAAGAAAACACTTGATTATTTTGAGGAAAATTGGGTACACAGACCCCTTCAGGTTAGAATGGCGAACTTTCAAGTTGCACAGATCATCAACAAACATAACTATTTCAGACGGATTCCCAATTGGCCACAGAATATGGAAACTACACAACAATGGTGTGCTGAGATTTGCATAAAACAGTTGACCCATTGCAAGGAAGAGGCACTTGATAAGTGTGACCATAGATGGGCCTTATCACCACTTGTTGTTAGGGACCGAGAAGCATTTGGGGCTCCCAATTTTCGCAGAGCCATGGAAAGAATATCCAGGTATATCGCATGTATGAGGTTTTGTGGGGTTCGATTGCTATGTTTGAAATTTTCATTCCCCATCATCTGGATGCCACTTGATCAATATCAACCTCATTACAAGGTCCAGGGAGAATGGTGGAAGGATATAATATTGACTGGGGGATATAAGTTTCCAGGGACAGATATGGCTGAGGCATATGACATAGCAGAACTTCATGCCGAACATCAAGGTTCCAACCCAGATCTGCGAAAGCGACGGCCTGCACGAGGATGTTCACATGACTAAATTTTGGGGGAGATGTTGGCCCATGAAATTGCTTGTTTTCTACCACCCTTTTCTATCCTTATTTACTTCCATTTCTATATTCCTTGAGCTATTGTGTGTAACCACAAGGGTAAGAATCAACCTCTATTATGTCATTGTGTGTATTAATTCAAAAACGTTAGAGATTGGTTGGGGGTTTAATAAAGAGAATCACTAATCTCAGAAATATCGCAGGAACAAAGCAAACACAGTCTGGAAAGATGATGCGATCAAGGATACAGCGCAGTCCGCGGGTTGAAGGTGCAAAAGAGGACCTACTCCATGGTCCAACATTAGGTTATGTTAATCGGTTCAGCCTTTGTGTATTTTTAGGAAGAGTTGTTACCCTAATATTGGGATTCTCTGTGCTCCATGAATTGTATAAAAGGCCGAACAAATATAGAGAAGGATTATTCAGTTAGTCATCTAGCTAAGATTTTCCCTGTGTCAAGACTGCAACTTATGTAATCCCATTTTATTTAATGAAAATCGAGTTTCTTCTGAGTTTCTGAGTTTCCGTGGTAGTTAGTTCATCGTAGCCCTGATCGGGGAGTTGGGCCCGCTCTTATGGTTAGGTGTTGTCGGCCTATGATATAGTTTTATTGTGGTTTTGTGTGGAATCTGTTAGATCTGTACATTCTGCCTCATTTACATTTTTCCTGCTTTATTTGAATATTACATTTATTTATGTTTCAACACCAGTAATCTAGTTTCTGTTCTTTATTTTACTGCAATGATTGTTTACTTGCACAATCAATATTGAAAGAAGCACAGTCTGCACATACAGTGAACGGTATCCTGTAAAACATTCAGTTCCTTGGGTTGAAAAATTAAATGTATTAGGTGGTAAATCTAAATGATATACCGGACACCAACACCTGCCCGTTGGAGGAATCCGTTACGACACTTTCTTATTTAACTCGTCGGACGCTGCGTCGGGACCACTTTTTGAAAACCGTGATTATCCGAGCTAACAAAGAATCCATTGTATTGCGTTGTGTTTTCTAGACCTTTCCATCCATCTGATTACCTCACTTTTCTATTCTCCTACCCAAGTTCTTTGACTACAAGTGTGCATGTTGGGCGAACGTAGCGCAGTAGAGAAGTCTGTGGAGGAGATTCTTGTAGTCCTCATGGATAAGAGAGTCATGTCTGTAGGAATATAGACCTCGTCGACTGGCGGATTGCAGGCATCCCCCTCGACTGGATGACGTTTTGGTCACATTACTGATAAGCAAATCAAACACCGTGATGATCTGTCTAACGCGAAGCAAATCTTATCGATCTTGCTTGAATACATACCTCCTTTGGATGGCGCGGTTAACCGCAACAGTGTCCTGCGTGACTTTGAGTACATGTTGATCACTATGTACATCCCGAAGGGGATACACGTAGTTGGACCCCAGTTAGGACATATCCTATCTCTAAAGAACAACGACTTCAACCTCATAGACTAGAAGAAGTATGTGATGCTCACGTCGCATCGTTATTTGATGAGGATGAATGGGAAGAATCCGCACATAGTCTCCTAGCTGTGGATAAAGGAGCTCGTGCAGTCAACGATCCTGAATGTAATGAATATTTATCACTTTGGCCAACATCAGGAGGTTAACGCTTGCATTAAACTCCTTCTATCGTGTTACCATGGAGGGTATATGTGGCTTGACATGCATGTGAAGGTGGATCTGGTGCTGATCCATCTCATTACAGGATTGAGCATGCAGGGACCAGACCCTTAGAAGTTCTACCCAGGTAAGACTTCTGATGACTCCCTGGCACAACACATAAAGGAATATTATGGTGATGTAGAAAAGGGAAAGCGAGGATATAACGTAGCCTCCATCCAGGATGGTGCAGTGCGCCTATCTTGTCACCTTATAGCCGGTAAGATCATCAGAAAGAACTGTCTGACACATGTCACTGGATTTGTAGTAGACCTCACAGGGAAGTGCATAGAAGGAATGCAAATGAACTCAGTGAGTTACCTCATCAACGAGTTGGAGAAGGATTGTCGCGAAGCGCAAGATCAGGGATATGAGTTTCATTTTAGTTGGCTACTGGTATTGATTGCATTTGTCACCTGGAAAATGTCGGAAGGAGCAACCTTCCTGAAAGTTGATCCATTAGATTCGTTGGCCGCAAGGTTCTCCACCTTGTGGTACACAAATGATATGGTGAAGTAGTGGCAATCGAACCCGGTATTCCATGTTTACTACCTACAGCTGAAGCGTGCCATTGAGGCATTTCCATGAATGACCTCGAATACACTGCACCACTACAAGCCACTAGCGAAGTTCCACGCAGATCGATACTTTATCTACATCATTGCGCGCATGGATGAAATTAAGGAGGAGATGCAGTCCTATTATAAGCTAACCGACAAAGATATGGAGGATACAACCAAGGAATGGCCAACATAATTCCTTGTACTAGTGGAAGATGTAGAACTGTCCGACCCCGACATCATCAGAAGTCCATTGGTCACCCGGGTCGAGCATGATGGACAGACTAGCACGAAGAAAAAGGAGGAATTGCATAACATAGAAACTGATGAGGAGGACAACGCATCAAAGGAAAGTAGGCCCGACTCAACCACAGAAGGAGGAGGAGATGAAGTGAACCAAGAAGAAGGAGGGGAAGAAGAAGAAAAGAGAGACAAAGGAGAAGTTACACCGCCGAAGTATCCCCTTACCGAGGCCGAAACATCAAAGAAAAGGAAGGTTTCTCCGAAAAACCCTCAGCAAGAAAGAAGACCCAAGACAATAAGCCTCAGTTGAAGAATGTGCTCACAGTGGATGATGTCAATCTCATCATCGAAGTCATAGAGGACGTTTTAGAGGATATATTCCAAAAACATGAAGCGAAGGAGGAGACATTGTAAGAATGAATCGAGAGAGAGCTCAAAGACATACAACAAGCCATATATTCAAGCCGCCCATTACCAACTATGCCTTCGTCGTCGAAAATTGCAGAATTGGGGGATGAGCCCACCTAATTACGAAGGCTAGTAGATGCAACAGAGGCTCGACTTTGTTGAGTCCAAGAAGAAAAGAAGAAAGCCACAAAGGCCTTGAAGCAAGAAAAGGAGGAGGTCCTAGAGAAACTTTGAGTTGCGCAAAAGGAGAAAGATGAAATTCGAGCGATGTTCGAGGAGGATAAAGCGAGGATGTAGAAAGAAAAATACCAGCTGCTCGCAGAGCAGACTACGTTCAAAGAGGAAATGACTAAAGAACTTCGCTCTGTGTCAGGCTTGGCATAGGAGGAAGAATATTTAATCGAGATACAAGTGGGGAAGCTCGCCGAGGCCATTCAACAACTTCAAGCAAGAGTAATGGAGCTAGAGATCCAAGCAATGTCGAGTACTGTACAAGAAGTGTGCGATCAAAGGGAAGAAACCACCAAGAGCACAGTAGGAAGAATCAGGGCACTCACCTCAGAATGTAAGAAACTGAGTGATCATAGGGCATAGACCTATGAGCGCCTTGCAGAGGATTCAGAGCTAAAGAAACTGGAAGCACAACTATAGGAAGCGAAGCAACAGGCACTGATAGTGCAAGCATAGATGAAGCTACTTAATGCAGTTGAGAAAATGAAGAGATCGCAGGAGAAGCGCGCAGTCCAACAAAATGTTACTTCCATCCATAGAAAAGTCATGGCGGTGACGCAGAGACTCCAACTGGTGCAGGACGAAGCCTGCATGATTTTTGAAGAGATTAAAGGACAAGGCTCATAGCTAGACCAGATAGTCACGATTGTAGAAAAACGCTTGGAAGGGCCTGTTACAGAGTAGGTGATTCATGAGTTCATCGAGCAGGAAGCTATAGAGAAGCAGTAAGTCAAGGCATCTCGATCTAAGATCAAGGAAATTGAAGTAGCACTGCCCAGATCTGAGTGACTTGGGACGAGTTAGAGGTGAGTGTTGGGGGCCTACTAGCCCTTAACCAAGTTTCGAGGAAACATTGGTCATGTTTGACCATTTTTGGGACTTTGACAAGCTGGTCGAAGATGTAGCACCCATGTGGAGCAGAGATCGTGAGATCTCACTCATTTTGCGGGTTTGTGGACCTAGCAAAGGGTTTTAGGGTTTATGTAATGGGTTAAGGGATGTCGGCCCATGGGTTTACCCATGTTTAGGACCTTTTGTAAATGTATAAATAAGTAGTTAAGCGATGTAAGAAGTAAATTTATAAGGATTGATTGGCTATGTGCATGGTATGTTGGCTTAGTGCAAGAAGATGCAAGTGCTTTATGTAGACATACTGTGTAAGGATTTGTGCAAGAATGTTTTAAGGGCTTGTAGAGATAAGTGCAAGTGTTTTGTAAGTTGTTTGGTGCACAAACGTTGTATGTATGTGCTCTGTGCTATGGAGGAGTTGGCCCTGTTCCTTGACTTGATTTTAGGGAAGGTGGATCTAGTGCATTGTGCGCAGATCACCTGTCCACTGCGGAGTTGGTCTCTATGGATTTATGCAAATGAGAATATGAATTTAAGAATATCAAATACTAATAAATAAGAATAAGAAGTTGGTGGACGTAGCCCCACACTGGGTGAACCATGTATATCCTGTGTCTTGATGTGCTTTGTGTGATGTTGTTTATATGGATATTTTCTTGGTGTTGTTGTTGTTATATATAATTAATGCATCTGATGTTGTAGCTTAGTTCTTAATGGTGTAAATGAATGCGAGATGTGAACTAATGATATGTGCTAAGAGGTTTTAAGGGCTTGATCTTGATTGTTATTGCATTGATCTGTAATAAGGGTTAATCTGCGATGTGAATAAGAATCATAACCTAATGCATATTGTTGGCTAAGTGCTATGTTAAATGTTGTAATCACAGATCTGTGTCCCAGCCTGGTTGTAGACACTTGTGTTCTGCAACCCCCAATGCCTCTACCTCGGGTGGGTTGTTGAAGCGTTGAACCCTGGGTCTTCCCCTGTGCCAACACCAAGTATATTAAAATGAAAACCCAAAGAGAATACTTACAAACATGGATGATGATGCAACACTCCTCCAATCTCTCCTCATCCATACCCTTGCATGAATATCAAGATCATAAGTTTGATATATATGTCTGTCTCCAAAATCAAAGGTTTGATACCTCTAATCGTTTCTCTTCTTCTCCATGGAAATCCCTCATTAGATCAATAAATTGAGAATATCACTCACTAGATCCACTAAAATGGTATCTCCAATATTTTTAGGAAGAAAATATCTCTTCAAGTATTTTAGGGAGAAAATATCTCTCAAGTATTTTAAGGAGGAAATATCTCTCAAGATCCACCAAATTAGGATTTTGGTTGGAGAAAATATCTTAACCATCCATGATATTCTCAGCCTCTCATTGAGATTAGGAAACTAAATGTGAGGTGGATTCTCACACTAAATTAATTTCCTTTTTATGAATATTAATAAATAATTCATGTGCACATTGTATTTTTAACTTCATATAATATATTTCTCCTCCACGTTGATTAGGGATTGTGAAAAATGTTCTTTCATGGTGTCAAGGTGTATGCAACACTTAACAAGGTGTATATGACACTTGTGACACTTAGGGCGACGCACTTAAGTGTGGAATTTTAATGTGTAACAAATTCCCCCCTGAAGTGTGGGGTCAAAAGAGAAACTGATGGCCAAAACACTTTACAAATTCATCAATGCAAGGGTGTGGAGTTGGAGAACCCGACAGAAGATGAAAACAACCACCAAAAAATATTAATATATGTTCCATTTCTGAGGTAGGTATACCTATGCTCGGAATACGAGATGACTCAAGTCACAGTTGCTGAATAATACACTATGGATCCATGAAAAATACTGACTAAGGATATGGACACTAGAGATACAATGTGGATCCATACCTCCATGACATGAACTGATCATAGCCACACAAAATACACAATGGAGCTAAGAGATGATAAAACATAGCCACATACCAATACAATGTGGATATGTGTGACAATATATAAATCAATATGCTCAAATGATCTCCTTCACATCCTAGGAAAAGAAGATAACATAGTGAACACTCAACCTAGGGTCTTCGTCCCAATCCCGATGTGGTACAAATATAGCCACGTGAATATATGATTTGATGTCGAACATGGTAGAAACCACTTGATTCCCGATCATTGAGGTAAACCGTTAACAAGTGCAAGGGAAATCACCAATGATGTCAATGATTCCCAAGGTACCCTAGTATATTCCAACAAATGTGAATAAATGAGCCAAGGTTGAACATTCATGGAATCATCCGATCAAAGGTTAATGATGTAAACCTATTTTCGAAAGCGAGGAGGCCTGCCATTGAGGCATGCAGGTCCCAAGGTATTAATTGGTTTCTAAGTCTAATTCCCGGATGATGTGTTGAATTCGACAGGAAAATACTCGTTGAAGGAGGGACTTGTTGTATCCCCCATCATTGACACGAAACTGACACAGGAAAGTGATGTAAGATGGTGAATCAAATGAGTATGGTCTGACACAGAAAATGGAAACTGGAAATACTATAGATGGATGGTTTGAAGTGAAACTTCACTTGAACATGATGAGGCACGAAAATTGACTTGGAAACATTGACTCGACGAGTACCAAGAATGTAATGTGACTATAATAAGAGTACTCTTCGACTCGATGAAAAAGTATGATGACACATGGAATTGGTATGAATCAGAGACAGGCAAATTACCCAATTGTAAGATGAGACACAAATAGGTTCCATGTTCAAGGGCGACAATAGCTTCCATAAAGGATTCCCAAAAACTTGACCCACTTCCTTCAATTTTTCCCCCATCCATATAGATGACTACCTCCTTTTCATTTAACGATCTCGAGGAGGGTAACACATGCTTGATATAACTCACCTTCGGTAAGTTCCTCTTCCTTTATTTAATGAATTGGAAGAAGTAAGGGATCGTTCCCATATGGGTCCTTCAATGTGTAGTTTAGAGAGGCTAGATAAGGAAATCTCAGTGGTGTATCGTGTTTAGAGAGTTTAAAAAGAACTTAAAGGCGACTCCATGGATGAATTTTTCGTAAATTTAGTCTCCCAAGCCCGAAAAAAATGTAAAAAAATATAGGGGAGAACTCTTCTAATCATTCTTGGTTAGAGTATTCCTTTTTCATAATTATTCTCACAAGGCCAAAAAAGAGATAAACTATCACTCGAAGGACGCCCTTTAAAATCTTTTAACGAGTGTGAAAGAAACCAAGATCACTCGATAATCTTTTCATGTTTATAGAGTATGAAAAGATATTAAAGGAAACTCCAGGGGGTTCCTTTTTCGTATAACCTTTACAAGTCTGAAAAAGTGATAAAAGTATACTTGGTCACATTTTCTTGTACTTACGATAACAAGAAAGAACAAAGACTTAGCTCATAATTGGTTTCATTTTTACACAAGCTTGAAACAAAATTAAACTATGCTTGTAATTTCCCAATGTAATTGACAAAGGTTTTGAGGGATACCCATGGATGGTTGGTACTCTACCCCCAGCTTGAAAAGCTAGTGACTTAACTTCAGAATGATAATCAAATGCTGGATGCATGTCCCCCCAAGATTTGTTTCATTCTTCGATGCTTATATTGTCACCAATTTCTGTATCGGATGGAGGAAAAAAGGGCAACTGATAAAGGCAGATGAAAGGAAGGTTCAAATATGAGACCTAATGAAAGACTTGACTCGACATGTACAAGTTATAGCTAAAGACTCGAGTCGGTATCTATGAGATCTAGTGAAAAGACTCGACTTGATAGGAGAGGTGACTTTTTCATTTTTTAACGATCTTAACACATGAAAAGAACTATGCTCATGGCTTATGTTTCATTTTTTAACAAGCTTGCCACAAAGAAAAAAAATATGCTCAAGACTTATGTTTCATTTTTTAACGAGCTTTCCACAGAGAAACAAAACTATGCTCAAAACCTCTCCTTGATCATGGATTCCAAGAGGACAATGCTCTGGAAGGAACACATGTCAAGGGATAAACTTCGGCCATGGATTCCATGAGATCTTCGCTAAATGGAAGAAAAACACTCCAAAAGGAATACATGTCAATGACCTCGATAAGGGTAAGGCGATCCAGCTCTAATAGCCCTATCGAACAGATAACCATGTCAACTACCAGATATAAGTCAAGAGAAGGGAGAGATTACCTCTCGTGCGGGGTTGAACTCATGGGGAAGGTCGTTACATAATTGACTTATGGTGGGGCAGACATCACTGGGATGTATGGACCGTTCAGGGAAGGCGGATGGTTGACCATCAAATGCGGGTCAATGAATGAAACTTAGTCAATAGTTACTATGTTTCCATTGCGAGGGAAACATATCACTCGAAAGAGAGTGGACACAAAATCTCTCATAACATAGACATGGTCTCGCCCAAGGAGCAGGTTAAAGTACAAGGGGTAGTGAACTACCATCACATAGATGTAGATCGTTTTTCCTCCCAAAGTAACTGGAAACTGAGGAAGGATCCCTAAGGGTTGACTAACTCTTCTATCAAAGGTCAACAAATTATGAGTCATGGGCGCAAGCTGCGATGAACCAAAATCTTTCCAAGCATTCACAGATAAGATGCTAACAAAAGCACCTTCATCTATTATAGTGTTAGGAATATTCCTTTCACAAACCTGCACGGTGATTTGGAAAGGAACATAAGAAGGAAGACGCGGTTATGTCAAGTGATTCCAATTAATATAAATCATTTGATTTCTTGAAGGGGATGCCATCGGGACGGGAAAAGTGCCCCCTTGCTTGGGTGAATCAATATTAATGAGGTAGACTTGAGTGACATCCTCACTCTTTGAATGAGGGGTGGGATCGACCGATGATGGAAATAGATCAAACACTTTGGCACTCTTTTTTACACATCAAAATTACTCATTACGATGATGGCCTAGTGTCGTCATTACCAAATGTCGCAAGTGTCGCATTTCGCCCACAAGTGTCGCAAACATCATACTATCATCTTGCATATGTCTTGTCTCGGATGACATTATGAAGAACACTTACAAGACGCCTCAAAAGACTGTTTTTGAAGAGGAGAATTCATTTGACAAAGAGTACAAATCTTTTTCCACTGAGAAAACCACTAAAAAATCAATTTTGGAAGGCAACGCTCCCCTATACACTGTCAGGGAATGCCAACGCTCTGTACCCCATTTTGAGGGAGCTCTGGCCTTTTTTGAGAAAATCTTTGGATTGTTGAGAGAAATCAGGGAAGAATCCCTTCATATATGGAGTTGGTTGGATTCAGATCTGAGGTCAAGGCTCGATCTTAGGGAATATCCATAACTAAAGGAGAAGAATCCTCAACTTATCCCAAGAATCTCTTAAGTGGTTAGGCCTCTCCAAGCCTATGTAAGGAGGCCTCTTCATGGTGAAAGGGGAGACATTGTGAAGAATCAAACTTATGATCTCATAAGGGACATATCATTAAAGCATCGACATTCTGTGTGGATTATTTGAGCAAGGTTCTGGACAAAGAGAGCTTGGTGAAGCTGCTGCACCTAAATCCATGACTGTAAGCATCTCACTTTGTTTTCATTAATATAAATCTATTCTTGGCTTGTTTCCTTTAAAGTTTGTGTACGTTTCATGAACTTGTTTCTTTCATAGATCCATTATGAAGCTAATCATGGTAGAGTAGGAAGTATCGTCGTTGTTGCTCATTGTATTGCAGGACCTTCTGAAGAACTTGGAGATCAAGATTGGCCTAGATCGAGCAAGGACAAATTTCGGTAAAAAGGTATTTACTCTTCTTCCTTCTTATTCTTTGGATAATTTAGCTTCATGAAAAGGAAATTCAATTTCCACAATAGCACTTTTCTGTCTTGGTCATAGGGGTCTAGTATCCAAGAGAGAATCCACTTGTTCGCAGAGGGATTTCTTTGTAACACTCTTCAGATGAAGAGTGGGGTTGATTGATGACAGAACTAGATCAGTCACTTGGGTTTCACTTTTCATATGAAGATTCAGGATGATCGATGACAGAACTAGATCAACTACTTGGGTTAGTGGTTCAACTAAGAATGAAACTAGATTGACCACTTGATCAACCAGACTGACCGGGGATGGAAACATATTGACCAATCCATCAACTAATGACGGTTTGGGAGAGATATTAAGATAACCTATTGTAATTTGAATCTTTTCAAAAATATAAGAAGCCTCATCCATACGATGGAAAAGGTGAGATTAATGATCACCTTCACATAATATACAAGTAAATTTGATCGTTCTATTCTTCTCACCAATCTTAACATCACTAGTTGACGAGGTGTCACTAGCATTTTCAACAGGGGTTGATGATGTGGAAGACCACATTTCTAAGACCTCAGGGAGACCAGGGAAAAACCTCAGAAAGTGCTCACCCTTACAAAGTATGCAAGGGAATTTGGGTTTGGGATTCTTCATTTTAGACTTGTTGACTTTATCAACACTCCTAGTACAATTAACAGTAGTTGGTTTCTCGGATCCAACATGACCTGATGTAGTTGGAGGCTTGGTCTCTTTCTGATTCTTCTTCTTCTTCCCATTATGTTTCCTCTTCTTCTTATCAAACTGGATACTTTCTTTAGAGCATTCACTAGGCGAAGAAGGAGAAAGGGAAGGAGCCCTGACGGGTGAAGAAGGAGAAAGGTCGACATGAGGTTGATTTGTGGGTGGTGTTCTTACATATGAAGCATTAGGTGAATTTGAAGCATTGGGAAAAGTAAAGATCACTAGAGTGGGGAACAACCAAACTGGTAACCTAATGGTGAGTCCCAGAAGACTCAGTCTTGCAATAAACGAAGGACCAACATTTCCAAAAGAAGGAAAGGTGAAAGGTTTCTTGGGAAAAGGGATTCCTTCATTGGTACTCCCATGAATTAATGCCATTCACACTGACTCGACCTAAAGTCCACTAGGGAAACAAAAACAATACACGCTACAAATCTAAGCAGCAAGTAATCAAACAAACCTTCCCACAATGAAACCACTAGTTGGTGATGAAATCCAACATCATGAGATCAATATAGGAAGGGGTTGGGATAGAGCGGGTGGATGAATTACATTGGAGACCTGTTTAACGGATTTATGCCTTGGTGCAAGTTCCCACACGATTTTACCCATGGGTGTACCCTCCAAAGATCTCGAGTGAGTTTGACCAACGTTTAACCCAGGTACGACGAAGACTCCCCTTCACTGCCACCTTGTGTATCAACCCTACAAATATAGGCCACTAAGGTTACCAACTCGTAGTTAGCCTCCGGGTGGGTACAATCAGGAAGGAATGTATGGGTAGGATAACAAGTCTAAAATTCTTGAAGAGAACTTAATACAAGTGGACCGAAATACTACTGAGAACCCCAAACAGATTCAGGATTCATGAAGCTCCAAGACCAAATGAAACCATCTGTTTCTCAGAAAGAACCCCCAATATACGATCTTTCCACTATGTGGGTTAAGCTTCGGAGGGGAAATATTCACTGTTCTCCCACACATGACCTCATGTTTAAACCCCGTGTGAGAGGGGGATCCTGAATATGCTTATATGAACAATTGTATTTACCACTCCCTAGCACACAATTCTATTTATGTCTGATGGATTTGGAAAGTTATCCTCACAACCTATTCCAAATCCCTACACTTTAAGTTAACGTAGGTTCACTACTTGATAATATAAAAGTGTTTGATCAATTTTATAAGTGCTTCATTTTAGGGTTTTTGTTTACTCAAGGGTGTGAAAGTGAAACTTATGATGTTTTAGAATCGACTCCAAAAGAATGCAGAATAATGAGATGCAAATATTTTTCTTCAATCAATCCTACATACTGGATGGAGAAGAGGTTCAACTTTCTTCAACAAAAACACCCAATTACCAAATGCAATTTTCTAAATGCAATCTACTACACTACCCAAAAGAAAGAATGAAATTATATTCTTTATTTGATTTTAAAAGAAAGCAAATGAAAATCCTTTAATGCTTCATTACTTTCAATCAAAATTAAAGAGTCAGATGTAGATACAAAAGACACGAAGAAAAAATATTTCAAACAAAGAATGCACTCAAAGGATAATGAGAACTGAAATAAACAAGTATGATAACTCATTCAATCAAGAAATCAAATATGCAAAAGAGAAATAAAATAAACACTCACGAAAATCCTCAAATGAAGAGCAACAAGAAACATAAATCAAGCTAGGTTGTCATAAGAGTCCTAATCATCCAAAAAAGTGAGATGTTTCAAATGAAGACAAGAAGGCTCAATACCATGCAACCTTTGCAAACATTAGTTGATGAATATTCCTAAATAGCCAAGAAATCTAAAAGATTTACGAGACAAAGATCAGATAAACTCAAAAGGCAAAAAGAATCGAGGGATCCAGTTAACCCAAGGGGACCACAACTAAGAGAAAATTTTCATATTAAAAGGATAAACATAAATGAGTGATAAATGCTCAACAATTAGCAAAACAAATTCAAGAGTATTCAAAGGTCTCTGAGAAAGAATCCCCTCATGATTAGACTGAGAAAAAGTGAGAAGAAAGTGGCAGAAAAACCTAGAAAAGGAGATCAATGCTCATGTTTCCAAAGGGACAGAGTGCTACAATGATCTGGTATACACTACATGGGAGAGTTGATCCTAGATCAACGGTCTAGTGTACATAGTAGAGGAGTTCCTCCTTTCCCAAAAAATCATAAAAATTTTCCAAAGACTGTGAAATCTTCAATGAAGAAGAGAGAAAGGGAAGTAGATCATAAACAAATAACAATTAAGATATAAATATGGGAAAAATATCAGACGATCCAAAGAAATACAAGTCAATGTCCTTCCCCAGTGGAGTCACCAATTTCTGTTACGGAAATATTCCCTTGCAGACAGGTGAACTTTCCCTTGGATTACAAACCCATAATACCAAAACAAAAAATCACAAGTGGACACTAACATCCCTTTGAATTTAGTTTAACTAATCAGAAAGAGAGAGAGGGAGAAAAGGTGTGATGCACCTAATTTCGAAGTGTGTCCTCACTACTTCCAATCCAATCTTGATCTCCAAATTCCTTAGCGCAACCTGATACCAGCAATGCAATAGACAACAAATAGAAATAAAGAACTCCTACTCTATAAGATTAGATAAAAAAAATCATCTACACAGATTGAAGGAACAATAGACAAGCACATACAAGAATACACAAGCTTGAAGAAATAGGCCAAGTATATTAAAATGATAACCCAAAGATAATACTTACAAACATGGATGATGATGCAACACTCCTCCAACATCTCCTTGTCCAGACCCTTGCATGAATCCCAAGATCATAAGTTTGATATATTTGTCTATCTCCATAATCAAAGGTTTGATACCTCTAATAGTTTCTCTTCTTCTCCATGGAAAGCCCTCATTATATAGTATTTGGAGGCTTAACCACCATGGAGAAGATCACTCACTAGATACACTAAAATGGGATCTCCAATATTTTTAGGGAGAAAATATCTCTTCAAGGATTTTAGGGAGAAAATATCTCTCAAGGATTTTAAGGAGGAAATATCTCTCAAGATCCACCAATTTAGGATTTTGGTTTGAGAAAATATCTCAACATCCATGATATTCTTAACCTCTCCTTGATATTAGGAAACTAAATGTGAGGTGGATTCTCACACTAAATTAATTTCCATTTTATGAATATTAATAAATAATTCATATGCACATAGTATTTTGACCTTCATATAATATATTTCTCCTCCACATTGACTAGGGATTGTGAAAAATGTTCTTTCATGGTGTCAAGGTGTATGCAACACTTAGCAAGGTGTATATGACACTTTTACAACACTTGCGACACTTAGGGCAAGGTACTTAAGTGTGGCATTTTTATGTGTAACAGAAAGGCAGACAAATAATCGAGTTGGTCCTAATGAACCTGATAACACCATTCAACATGTTTGTTTTGAATTTCTGCACCAACTGGAAGACACACAAGGAATATCGTAAATATTACACATTTGAAGATTTTCGTGATCTATTGATCATTGATCAGCACAGATTGCTTGATGAAGGAAATATTGTTGGTAAACACCAAGCCAACTTTCTCGAGGGAAAGGAAAATTCGAATCACAAAGAAAGAGGATGGTTTGATACCCCTATACAAAGACCCGGATGCCTCGACCAGAAACCTAAAGGGAAGATAGATGTACCCTGTCAAAGTTGAAAGAAGAAGACCTACCAGTACTATGGAAATATTGGACATGTGGAGAAGTTTTTCTACAAGAATATAGACGATTTAGAAGAGGAGGCTAAACGCCTTGTAGGAGACATGTCAGTGTTTCATTGACCCACTAATAATTTCACCTTCCAATTCAAAAATTCTCAAGCCTTATTGTCTCATTCTACGTAAAACGAATGGGTAGTCAAATCTAGGTGCACTCATCACATCGCTAAGTACAGTTCCTTGTTCACCCCCTTGAATGAAGCCGAGGAGAGGAAGATTTAATTTGTTGATGATTTCTCTTGATATTGTTGGTAAGGGTGATGCTTCCTGTTTACATGGGAGAATTGCTTATGTTTATCATGTATTGAACCTTAATTGCAACTTTTTGTTTTTTTCTCAGTTAACACAAACAAGTAATATTATGGATTTTTGGCCAGGTCGGTTCTTTGTTCGATATTTGAAGAAAAGTCAGTTGATTTTCACTAGGGGTTTTCTTGACCCAAAGGATAGTTTGTATAAATTATATGACATGACTCGATCCAACTCTGAACTGACTGTTCTTATTGCTCACACTAATGAATGAAGTCAAACTTGGAATGAATGACTCAACACCTTAAATTTCAAAGTTTGTAGTCGATGGAAACTCAAAATATGGTTGTTGGTTTACCTAACATTTCCCCCCCTGATGGAGTCTGTAAAGGATGTGTGCTTGACAAGAATCATTAGACACATTTTGACTTTGGCAAAGCATGGTGAGCACATAACCACCTAGAGATGGTTCATAGTGATCTCTGCTACATCAATCTACCTTCTCTGACACATGCAATGTACATCATGACTTTCATTGATGATATCTCTCATTTCACTTGGGTTTATGTTTTTAAGAATAAGAATCTTTTCTTTAAAAATTTCAAAGAATTTAGAGCCTTTGTTGAAAAGAAATGTGGCCAACCCATCAAGTGCCTAAGATCCGAAAATGGTGGTGAGTATGTAAATTGAATTTTTGAAGCATACCTGGTTCGATATGATATTGAATAGAAATGATTGGTTCCTCATACACCTCAGTAAAATGGCATTATAGAATGCAATAATAAGATGTTAGTCGAAATTGCTAGATGTATTTTACAGGGAAAAGATTTTCCTCCTCACTTATAGACTGAAGTTGTTTGCTATGAAAACTATATGCTCAATCACATCTTGACTCGATTTTTTCATTTGGTGACTCCAGTCGAAAGATGGTGTGGAAATAATCCCTCAGTTGGAAGCATGTGTTTGTTTGGATGTGTTTCTCAGGCTCATATTTCTGATGATTGCAGAAATAAGTTGGATGCAAAGAGTCATGCTTGCATCATGATGGGCTACTTTGGAGATTCCGAGTCCTATATATTATTTGATCTTGTCAAATGAAAAATCATTATCAGACGTAATGTATGGTTTTATGAGAAGTCTTCTGGAATCAAGTTCTTTAATGCCTCCTCTGGATTGTTATAGGATGATCACTTTGATGTTATGTCTGAATCTGGTTCTCCTATTCCATTTTTCAGTCCTTTGACTAGATAGTCAAACTTTGTTCCTATTTTGACTAGACTGTCGACTTATAAGTCGATTAGTCCGTCGATATATTTTTTGACTAGTCTTCCATCTCCGTCAACTAAAATTGTTTCAACTTTTGATAGACCTTTTGCAGTGAACAATGGTTCACCCATTTCTTGTCTACCTCGATGGGATGCCAATACCATTGAAGTTATTGTACCTGATTTCGATGATATATCATCAGGACGCCAAAATCGAAGTCAAAAGCAACATGCCAACATTGTATTGATGATTTTCATACTTTAAAATTCTATCCCTATTACCTACTCATATTCCCGAGGTAAACCTAAATGGGAGCAGGCCATGCAGATAGAAATCAATTATTTTTTGAAGAATCACACTTGGGAATTAGTTTCCCAAATGCAAGGAAATAATGTTGTGAAGTGTCGATGGGTCTATTAGACCAAATTTACCTATGAAGGTGTTGTTGAGTGTCATAAATCTCACTTGGATGTGAAGGTGTTTTCTCAGCAAGAAGGAATCGACTACAATGAGACCTTTACTCCCATTTCAAAGATGAAATATATTCGACTGATTATTTCTCTTGCTGCTCGATTTGGATGGTAGATCGATTAAATGGATGCGAAGAGTGCCTTTCTTCATGGAGATCTATCTGAAAATTTTTCATGGAACAACCTCCTAGTTTTGTGATAGATTATAACCTTGTTTGTCGACTCAAGAAGTCTCTCTATGGTTTGAATAAATCTCCTTGATCTTGGTATGCTAAGATCAAAAATTTCTTTCCTTGACTTGGTTTCAAACATTGTGAATATGATCACAACTTTTATGTACTCCATACTAATGGAAACACTTTGATTGTTGTTGTATATGTCGATGACCTTGTCATCACTGGAAATAACACTGATCTCATTCTTAGATTGAATAAGTAACTTGTTGAATCCTTTGACATGATAGATCTTAGTACTCTGCATTATTTTTGGGGTCTTCAAGTATTACCACTATATGATAGTTTTTTCATTTCTCAATATAAATATGTAATGGATATTTTGACACATTTTAAGATGGAAAATTGTAATCCTCGTGCTACTCCTTTTCAATCTAGAGTAAAGGTAAACAAAACTTTTCAAACTCCCAAAGTTGATGCTACACTTTATCAACAAACTAGTCGAAAATCGCATTTATCTTACTAACAATCGACCTAACATTTCCTTTGTTGTTAGTGTGGTTTCTTGGTCTATGCAAGACCCCATAGAAATCGTTTGGAAATCAGCCAAACGAATTATTTTGTATTTCAATGGTATCACTCATTTTGGTATCAAGAATTGTCAAAGTTTAGATTCACTAGTCGACTTCACCGACTTTGACTGGGTTGGTTAAAATGATGATTAGAATTTCACTTCTGTCTATGTGTTTTTCTTAAGCACTGGACCGTTGGTATGATCATGCAAGAAACATAACGCAGACTCCTTTTTGACTACAAAATTAGAATAGCGTGGCATCATTCATGCATGTATATAGGCAGTATGGATTCACCAACTTATGGGTGAACTTGTATTTCTTGTTCAGGCCTCGACTACAATCTACTATGACAATGAGAGTGTCATTCAAGTTGTTGACAACCCTATTTCCCATAGTAATATTAATCATGTTGAGCTCCATGATCACTATTTGAGACAATTGGTTCATGCGAATGTTGTCTCTCTTGTTTAGTGCAAAATAGATGATCATGTAGTTGATATCTTCACTAACCTTTGTCTGAAGCTAGATTTATCAATATCCATGTGATTCTTGGGCTTCACGAAGTTGCAATTATGGGGGGTGTCCTAATAAAACAGTTTCATCTCCTGAATCACTAGATCTGTGTGTTGATGGGGGGATATTGGAATATCAAGTTTTGATGGCTCATCAAACTTCTAGAATTAGTCGGTCAGGTGATCGACCTACATATGGAAACAACCAGTTGAGAAATCAACCAAATATCTACACAATCATTCGAGTAGTCAATGGGTCTATCGGTTGGAAAATTGACCAACATTCGAAGACATTCGGTTGGGTGGCCGACCTACATATGGAAAAAATTGGTTGAACAATCAACCAGATATCTACATAGCCAGTCGAGTAGTCAACAGGTCTATCGGTTGGAAAATCGACCAACAGTCGAAGACAGTCGATCGGTGGATCGACCAACCAAGAAATAAAATATGATTTGGATTCATGGTTGATTGGGTTTAGCATCCTTGTCGAGTCGAATTGACAATTCATTTTTGATGGAGTCGACTCTAATCATCGATACTTATATGTGGAAAAGATCCTCCTAATTTCAAGGAAGTTGGTTAGATATTGAAGTTGTAAATAACAAACCCAATGGTTCATTATCATCATGTTGATATTGTTGTTGTGTACAATATGTCCAATATGGATTGTGATGTTTTGATCATAATGCCTTGTGCTTAAGTGTTTTAACGATGTCTTTAGAAACCACCTTTTGTCTTTGAAGAATTATTTCATCTTCGATTATATACAATTTGTTTGTCTGTTTCATATTAGGTTACACCCAATCCCAAACAAAATGTATCTGGGTAGTGTTAAGTGTTAAGAAAATTTGCATATTATAAAATTCTTAGATACATTGTTTCTTCATTCTTCTAATTGGGTTTAGCTTGGGTGGTTGGGAGGAATGATTATTATCCTCCTCACTCGGTTTCAATTCCTGCAAGTGGCATGTTGAGATCATAACGAGTATATCATTGTAATGGATTCAAACCCTATTGTTGACTGGCCTTGTTCCATAAATATTTTAGGGTTTACCTTGGGTACCATCTTCGAAATGAGGGGAATTACTCAAAGGTTTTCCTCGAGCTTTCTAACTCAGAAAAAATAGTTTCTTCATTTTGTAATTATTTGTGGGGCTTTGTCTCATTTGATTCTAGTGGGGTAGAGTTTGGCTTCTATGATTTTAGTTGCATGTCTTTGTCTGACCAACTTGTCATGGATTCACTATTTCCTACCTTGTCACTAAGCTCAAATTCTACATCATGCTCATTTAGCATAAACTACAACATGTCAATGTTTTCTCTCTGTTGAAAGCATTGGAGGCCAATGTTTCTATTGTTGGGAGGAATGATATTGGATTCATAATGATTTACCATTTTATGATATGGATTCATGATGTACTCATATTATTTTTTTTGTACAATAGATAAAATGTTGTGATACAATGTTATTCATTTTTGTATTCTCACGGGGTACTTGAGATCCTATCTCTAACTATCTTTATTATTGTATTTAGTCGCTAGTTTTTAGCATCTTGTTAATATTTTCTCTCTTAATTCGTTGAGTTACTTTTCTTAATCTAAAACTATATAAGTTTGAGTCAATTTATTTATAATTTTATTCATGAGTGTGATTTCCTACATTAAAATCTAAAATACCAAGTAAAAAAGGCACATTAACGAGATCTAATTGTTCTAGAATCTACAAAACCTCCACACCTTATTGAAATCAACACAGAAACAAAAATCAATATGTAGGATACATTATTAAAGAATTTTGTCCTTACATTGTGTAGCAATATCATTTAAGAAGACTTGCATACTATGATCCCATGGATTGTTAACCATGTAAACAACTTTATGGTAAGTTAATAATTTATAATAAATAACTCAACGTCAATGCAAACAACTTTATGGTAAGTTAATGACTTATGTTAGTGATGGATTATCTTTTTAAGTAATAACAAGAGAGGTTGATAGTCCTTTCCCTTCGGGGTGTAGGGACTATAGTAATTGATTTGGATTTTTGATATAAGTTTGGCACCAAAAAAAAAGATCTCTTATTGTTTTAAGCCAAAGTTTCCAAAAATTATACAATTTCTCACTTCTGTTTCCCTTTTTAATCCTAGGTTTTAATTTGGAGGTCTTATTTGACCTGATAACGAGGAAAACTTAAGACAAGTTTTAATTTTTTCACATTAATGAGATACTTTCTACATTAAATGAACGAATTCCATCTCTCTCGGTTGACATCAATTATTAAACATTATTTGCTTACTCATTTGTTATGTCTATGCATAGAAGATATCCTAGTTTCTCTTTTCTTGCCACATACACAGGTATGCAAATAGCAAGACCATTATTAATGGAATTACCTTCACCATAGTCACTCAACATCCCTCTATTTCCCCTTCTTCTTTTGCTCCCCCTTCTGCCTACAATATTGAAAAGAGAAGAGTGATCTTGTTGCTCAATTTTATTTTTTCTGTCAAGCATTACTTTTCTAATTGGTTTCTATTTTCTATTTGTGATTAAAAGGGTAAAGTAATACTACATGACACAACACTCTATGACATAATAAAATACACACCTCTTATTTTCAAATGTGTAACTTCACGTCCAAGGTCTGGGTCACCTTCTCTTCATTGTGCGTCCTCTTCTTTCTCTAGTTGGCCCCTCAAAGGCATAGTGAGTTTGAGGTCCTCTTACTTCTTTCTCTGGCTGGCCCCTTAAAGGAAAAGTAAGTTTGAGGTACTCAAGGTGGATATAAATGGATCAAGTTAGGTGAGGCAGTGTTGTAAGGTCACCTTGTTTTCACCATGAATATACTTTTTCTTATTCTTCCTGTAACAATAAGAAACAACACACCAATTTGTATGCTCACGTGATTTTTTCCATTTGCATTCTATATTATTTGTATTGTTTTAGACTAATACATTTAACATATGATAGTTTTGAATAAACTGAACCATGTCATTCTTAGAATCATATAAACATTCCAAACAATTATATTTATGTTTCATATTAGTCTCTCATTCATGCATAATCTAATCTTTTATTTTATTGTGTTTCTTCTTAGCTCTTTCCCTAGAATACATTCTTTAATAAAATTACCTGGAGTTCATACAAAAGCACGATGAAAATCTTGCAAGCTTTCCATCACATTGGCCTTTAGTTCCATGCTCCACCATTTTTCTCTCTCTTCTAATGTCCTTTCCTCAACATTGAGTACAGGTTGATCTTCACAAAACATATCAACAATTAAAATTTTGTTAGCTTGGAAAATATCAAATATAAAACATAAATTTTGCAACATTATATTCAATAAATATATTCACATCCATAATTAAGTATCAATTCCACCCTTGAGAATGAATAAGTTGAAGAAAAGCTAGTTATTACTTGTGAATTTTGATGCACAACATTTTCCAAAACTTATTGTGGATAATAACCTTAGCTTTGTAACTGATCCAACCATTCAATCCCTTCTTTGATACACATCTTTGTATTATCCATTGTTTCAACTCCTTATTATTAAATTCCTTTTGCAAATTGGTCCTAGCTACAAATACAATGGTATAACTACAATCAAAAGCAGAAGAAATGACCATGGAAAAAGACATGTTTAGATCTCTTACGTCTAGATTTCTCGAGTCTGGGTTTGCAGTAATTTAAAATTTTAATCTAATTATAATGAATAATTGTTTAGAATGACACGTTGAATGTACCTCGCTTACTTCTGGGTCGATGCAAGGCTCCGAGCTTCCAAAATATAAAACCACTCTTAGAGAAACTGCATGTCTATCATTGTTGATGGGGGTCTTCAACTTTTTCTCCAAACCAACCAAACCCCTGCCAATACAATCCAAAGAGGTGTTGAATGATAAGTTACCCACCAATGAAATTGGCTTAAATGAAAGGGGCTTGCGCAAATCTATGTTGGGATTGTGAAAGTTTTGTGCATTGTGTTGATTAATTGGGTTGGTTTTCATTGATGTGAACCCTTGAAGAAAGTTCGGTAGCGAATTCCGGTAGAAAAACGGTTTGGGTAATGGACCCAAGTTTGTTTGATAGATAATGGTATGAGTTTTGATATATTTGCAGGTAATACTATTCTAGATGGATAGTACATGTCATGCCATTTTCGGTGGTATGTGTAACGTCACATAACTCCTCACGGTTAGATATTTATGGCCATGTGAAGTTGGAGAACCCTCACGAGTCATCTAGAAGCCCTAAAAGGTCAAAGTAGTCAAAGTGGTTGCAAAGAAAAAATTATTTAAATAATAAAGTGAAGTGATGAGTGTAATATAAGTCAAAGAGGATGCAAAATAAATTATTTAAATAATAAAGTTAATGGAGAACTTACTAATAATGGCAAGTGGTTAAGTTAAGTGGACAAGTGGTTAGAAGTGGATTAGCCCTAAAATAAGGAAAGTGGGTTAAGATGGTTAGAAGGAAACCCCTTGAGGAAGCTACATGAAAGTATAAATAAGAGGCAAGGCTCTCTCATTTAATGACACTTGAACATATTGAATATCTATTGTTGTTTAAGGCTTATTGCAAGTACTCATTGATACATATGAATTTGTGAAAGTCTGAGGTAGCACGAATGGTTGACGAAGAAAGTTTCAGAATTACAATGAATACTAAAAAACCGTAATTTCTAAGGTGTACGTGGGATAACATTGTATTAGGGTGTGTACATACACGGGATAGTAACGTATTAGGGTGTGCACATGAGAATAAAGCCATAAAAACTTGAGAAGATGAAGATCTTGAGGTTCTAGATTCCGAGATCAAGCTCTCGGGAAGGTCTAAAGTAATCAAATACATCAAATCTATCCACTGGTTCAAAAGGTATGTCTTATTTATATGAGTAGTTGGATTTTGATGTATGCATGAGAAATGGTTATGGACATTTGAGAATTCTCCCTAGAGAGACTAGTGGTTGCATGGGATCTTCTGTATAAGTCAAATCTATAGAAATACAGTGTTGTTATAATCAATATTTATCATTGATACGTCTTGTTAGAGTTGAGGCACTTCTTGTACTTCTTGGAATATGGCTAAGGGTTTTTGTGGTACATGGTTGAGAGCCTGTATTTGTGAAGTGGTTGATGTATTGAGAGGTTGAATATCAGAAAGGGTTTGATGTCTAGATCATGTGAGGGTTATTATACTTGTTCATGATTACACACACTTATTTGGCGCACAACTAGAGAACGATATATATGCTTTGGGTAAAGGTTATGTATGAGGATGCATGCACAAGGTACAATTACAGTCTGGATACAGTGACATGTTGCAGATCTATGTGAAAGAAGTTTCAGAGGGTCAGAAGTTTTCAAAAGAAAGAAAAACCTAGTTTTCAGAAGGTATACGCAAGATGTATAACAGACAGGACACGTACATACATAGGTTGTTGTATATGTAGGGTGCGTACATATGCATGTTTCATAAATACAAGTCATGTATCTGTTGTATACTAGTTTTTAGAGGGTATAAGCAGGCTGCATAACAGATAGGTTGTGCACATACACTAACTGCATAACATATATAGGGTGTGTACATACGCATGTTGCAAAACTACAGGTCACATATCTATTGTATTTGGTTGATACATGTTCATTTCATGTACAGATTGATTGCAAGGCATTTGTACAGGTTGGTTGCAGGTCAATGGTACAGGTTGGTACAATTTTACAGTGGTATATCTCACACTAATTGTGTGATGGTGGTTCCAGCATTCTACTTCTACGTCAGGGCAGTTGGACAAGGAAAGGACAAGTGGTTGCATCCACCTTCCGATTGTAGCCAGAGAACATAGGGGGTTGTAGCCTCCTTTTGGTTGTAGCCAGAGAATTGGGGAGTTGGAGCTTCCCTCAGTTTGTAGGCTGAGAAACTAGGGGGTTGGAGCCTCCTTCCAGTTGCAGTTGGAAAACAAAGGAAGTTGGTGCTTCCAATTAAATTAATTCTTAAATACATATAAGAAAAATAATTCTGTGGTTTTCTCCCGCTTTGGGTTTCCACGTAAAAACACTGGTGTAATGTGTATGTATATGATTTTTCATTTGTTCATTGTTTATTTACTCTGCAACTATTGGATGATAATGTTTCATTGATATAACACTTGCATTTTGTGGTTAAAAAAGATTATATTTCTCTATTACTGATTCACCCCCCCTCTCAGTAATCCAATAATTGGAATTAGAGCAGGTTCCTTCAGGAAATAGTTTAACCATTGGAAATAGATCATGACTATTCTGAGAATGGAGTACCATTGTTTAATGGTCATAATGGTTTAAAGTATGAGCTATGGAGTGGAAGGATGAAATTATTTTCACATGAATAGGGGTATTTTATTTGGCTATTAGTCGTTACAGGATATGATAGTTCAAAAATGGAAAAGGGATATGTTAGGAGTTTAGGAAGTTGTCATTATGAGATGAGGTTACCCACCTTTAGGGGAGATGGATCTAAATATCCTGATCAACATCGGTTCTTCTGCGAAGTTGTATGGAGTAATAAGAATGTATTGACAAAGCTATTAAGAGATCTCAGTTTAGTACTACCCTAAGAGACTGCGCATTGAGCTAGTACATGAAATTTGTCCAAGGAGTTGTACAGCCTAAACCGCTGAATGGAATTAAGACTATGTTGATTACCGAATTCAAGAAACCCAAGTCGGAGTCGCAGTGCATTACTGAGCTGAAAGAAATCAAGTAGAGAGTAGTTGAACCTATTTGGGAGTTTGATTAGAGGTTTAAGACCCTAACAGGTCATTTGAGTTTTCATATCCCAGACGAAAAGAATAAATAATGGTTCATTGTTTCCCCCTTGCCACACATCAGAGTCCCTCTGATGCAAAAAAATATTGCTTTGCAGGCTAAGGCGTTGGAGATCCCCATGGAACTAGAATCAACCCCTATGGGAGAGTCCAACTTAGGTATGAGTCAAATTTTGAGTCAGCTAACTGGCTTATCACTGCAGGTCGAAGATATGAAGAAGGATAAGGGAAAATATAAAAGAGAAGATATATGGTGTATCATATGCAAATTAGAGGGCCATGACAAGGAGAATTGTCCTTTATTTCATGAGTACTTGGCTTCAGGAGCTCCGAGTCCTTTGAAGCAGGTTACTCTACCTTGGTGCGAGGTGTGTAGAAATCAACATTTCCCTGGTGAATGTTATTACATGAAAAAATATGTCCAGACACCTACCAACCTTTACTGCACATTCTGTAAATCTGTGGGGCATGATGAGAAATATTGTAGGGCTTATGACCTCTTGCATGAAAGATCAAGAGACACATATAGAATTAAAGGTGAAGTACAACATGAAGGAAATACTACGCAATTTAACTCCCCAGGAAGAGGAAACTTCAACCCTCGCGATGGATTCAGAGGAAGAGGAAGAGGAGGAGGTATGGTTCGAGGTCGAGGTCAGATAATTTGTTATAACTGTGCATAGCCAGGACATTTGGCAAGGGATTGTCATAACCCTTGTACCACTTGCAGCTACTGTAACTCATTTGAACATGTTATTGAAGATTTTCTTGTATTGTTAGCCAAACTTCAGAAGAGATGAGGAGGAAACCCATAAGTACAATTAATCTTAGCAGAACCTCATGGAGTGGATCCTAGAGTCGTTGTTATCACTAGAGGAGGTGTTGCTACAGGAGAAGATAGGGTGACTCCAACAAAGACTACAAAAGAATAAGGGATCAGAAGGGCTACAAAGAAGACTCCAGAGTTTGATCTTAGGAAAGAAAAGCAGACGTTTAAAGAAGAAAGAAGAGAATTTGGAGGAGATCAGGTTTCTTCATCAAAGGCACAACCAGAAGTGAGAGAATGTGGGATGCCTCTGGCCTTCGATCAGTCTGCATCACTTGAAGAAGGAAAAGAGGTAAGAAAGCTTGTTAGTTTCTTGTATACATTCATTGATTTGATTGAGGATGAAAGAGCCATACAAGAACTACAACACTTGATCTGATAGTATGAACCAGGGAAGGTATACCCTCTGCTAAATAGGGAAGTACATCAAGTATCCAAAAAGAGAAGGACAAATAAGGAACCACACCTTAATGCTCATATTGGAGATTATAATATAGATTATGTGGTCCTCGACTTAGGGTCAAAAGTTAATGTTATGATAAAGCAGACCTCGACACTGATGGGAAAACCTAAGTTAATTTATTCCCTTATGAGGCTTAGGATGGCTAATCAGCAGACAATAAGCCCCTTTGGGAGACTGGAGCATGTCCATGTGGACATCGACAGGGTAAGGACATTTGTGGACTTCGAGGTGATTGAGATAGTTGATGATAGTTGTCCTTATCTTGCGTTGTTAGGAATTGATTGGGCTTTCAACAATTCCACTATTTTTGACTTAAAGAAAAGAAGAATGAAATTTGAAGGTGATGGCATTAGGGTCATTACACCTATGGATCCTGATGAAGGTTGAAGATACACAGAACCCATCAGATAAGAAGACCGTGCATATGAGATAGAGAATATATATAAATTGACAGCAAGACAACATGATTACATTAACCCTACAACAGATGGGAATTTAAGCTGGAGAATGTTGGATATATTGTCATTGATGTCAACAATTGATGTGATGATCTGTTGTTAATGATGAATTACCTCAGATGAGATTTTCATTGATCTCAACAAGTATATCAATTAGCAGAAGATGTCAAACAGTGTGTAGAGATCGATAGTGCAAGCTCAGGAGGAGGAGAAAACAGGAGAAGATAATAGTTTGAAGATCAGAGCTCAGAAGGAGGAGCGCATTGCATAGTATATCAGGTAGCAAAAGAAATTTGTGATTATTTTTTATCATGACAGGATCAACAATGTTCCTATGATAAAATCCCAGGAGGGTTAGCAAACGCAAAGATCAAAACTCAGAAGGAAAAGCGTAGCTTAGCAACCGTCCGATCA
This sequence comes from Picea engelmannii, assembly GCA_009831015.1. NCBI lineage: Eukaryota > Viridiplantae > Streptophyta > Pinopsida > Pinales > Pinaceae > Picea > Picea engelmannii. The sequence continues at coordinate 14,509 of ML818699.1, read as the reverse complement.
TAGTGAGAAGCCTTAGCAGTCATTCGATCAAGAGGTTGACCATGTTGATTTTCTAATACAATGCGCATCAGTCATATGAGTGACCGTAGGCTTGAGGAATATTGAAAGATAGTGACCATTAGATCTCCAAGCCATCAACGAAAGGAATAAATTGTGGGGAGCGAAATCAGAATTAAACCACTTGCTAGTTACAATCCTGCAATCTGTATAGATAGTCAGATCACATAGATTCAAGGATCTATGACTACGGTTGATCCAACTAATGACCATTTTAAGTCAGATTAAATCATGACCATTGCATGTGCAATCGCAAAATCTACGACAGGGATAGATTGCGGAGATTGAAAGGAAAATTAAATCACTCGCAAGTTGTAGCTCCGCAATAATCGTTGACCGTTGATATGCTTCGATAATATCCATAGTCATCAGATCATCTCAATGTGGAAGGATAGGATAAGCGGGGCCAAAAGGTACCATCGTCCGTCGGATTAAATCCCATACCCGTCAGTCGTCGGATCATGTTAAAGTGGAAGGACAGGATAAAGCTACAAGAGCTGCATTGTAGGATATATTGAGTTGTCGATCCTATATCCTGATCGAATGAACATCCTTCACTACGGGTCTAAATATGTGAGTAACTTATGATTCATCAGTTTGATATTTGAAATACCAGGAGCTTAGAAATCCGAAGTGAATAAGGATCGTTGGATTTGCAGGACACACGAGGATCGTTGGATTAGGATTGTCGGTCAGCAGACCTTGTCAGCAAGGACGTGTGGGAGATCCACGTCAGAAAACCTCGTCAACAAGGACTTGTGGAAGATCACATCAGCAAGTACACATGGAATAATCATAATATGACAAGTATCAAGAGGACATTGGCTCGTGCCATGTCAATAAGTGACGTAAGAGAATTACGCCACTCCGGGAGAATTTCTTCAGGAGTTTCAAATGTCAAAAGTTACGAAGTACCGAAGGATGAAGATCCGAAGTTTATCTCAGCCGTTGATCTAAGAAACACCAGGAATTTGGAGAAGAGCATGTGGCACATTAGGATCCACGTCAACAATACTACGTCAGCAATGACACGTGGCGCAATCAGACACTGACAAGTGTCAAGTTGATTCGACATTTCAGGTACATGAAAATCATGAATATGAATGACACATGGCAGCTACTCAACTCGTGACACATCATCAAGTGACGTAAGAAGTTACGTCATTTCGAGAGTTTATCTTTGGGATTTTTTACCACCGCACTCGCCCAATGTCCCGAAGTCCCGAATGTCGGAGACCTTAACTAAACATGAGACGTCTGATCTGGAGATCACTTTGCGAGCGTCCTCGACTGTTGATGTACTTAGTGGAAGGATAGTGTAAGTGGAAACGTTAACCGACAACAAGTGGTCTCCATCGTTGATGACTCACACAACAGGTGATCACTCCGGAGATAAGAAGGGGTTAGGATCTGAAATCTCTGAAGTCTGAAGACCCGAAGTAAAAGGTGGTCGTCCATCTCGATGTGTGATTAAGTCCTAATCGTCAGATTTAGCAGTTAAAGGACGAATGTAAGGATCAAAGATGATCGTTGATATGGATCCGTGAAATAAACTGTTCGATCTAAATTCGAAGGTTTGAAGTCTTGAAATCCCGAAGTTCTGAAGTGCGAAGTTTCGTCATCCGTCCATCTCGTCAGAATATTGAATCGTAATCTGTTGAAATGATAAACACTCAAGTGCTTGTCTTACTTAGCTTTTGATCACCGTTGTTAGTCATATTCTATAAGATTTTTGAAAGGGAAATTACAATATGTTTCTATGGTTGGTAAAACTCGTGGTTCTGTAACGCATGGTCATATGTGATGGTTTGAAGGAAGCTGCCTCCACAGAATCTGGTCTCTGTGAATTTAACAGAGATTCAGGATCGAGTATAAAGGATTAAATCGATCCATGACTGTGATCAATTTATGAAAAACCTTCACGGTAAAATGAATAAACAATAATTAAGATTGATTAATCGAAGAGGCGCGATGGTCCAAACGAAGGGACACAATTGTGTCACACTCACACTGTTTCAAGAGTATATAATCAAGGAAGACTGTTGAGAAGAGTGGAGTCTATGTACTTCATAATAGAAGATAAAAATCTGAAGCAGATTCCAAGAAGATATCAGAGGAAAGAAAAAGTGAATTGCAGAAAGAAGATGAAATGCGGTGATGAGTGTCTTATGATATACCTATGATCATAAGATTGAATTGATTCTATAATGGATCACTTCTACTAGAGTTGAATAAACTCTAATTGGATAGACTAGGTTCTATTAACAAGCTGGGTCTTGCAGCAAGTTGGGTCTTGCGCCAAGCTGGGTCTTGGCTGAGAGTTGGTGCTCTCCAAGGAGTTGGTGCTCCTCACTTCAGTTGGTTCTAAAACAATTTGTTGGTGCTAAAAGAAAATCCTCTTTCACATATATTCATATTACTATGTTCATATCAATTATACAAAATATTATACAAACATCTCGAGTCTTTGTGTCCATTGTGATTATGATTTGATTGTTATTAATTTGTTCAATTATGTTTTAAATGGTAACTTGAAAGAAGAAAAAGTTAGAATAGTCCACACACTAATTCACCCCCCCCCCTTTTAGTGTGGGCGGTGTGTTCTTCAATTGGTATCAGAGGGAGGTTCCTTCAAACACAATTTAAACAATGGAAGGCAGATCTTGAAGAAATGGGTGGACACATGGCTCTCTTCGCAATTGAAGCTCCTTTATTCGATGGAATAGATTATTCCTCATGGAGAGAAAATATGAAATAGTTTTTGAAGTCAAAAGGATTTGAGGTTTGGAATTTAGTAGTAAGCAAGCCTTGGGACTTAACTACATTAAAGAATCTATCCAAAATTACATTCCAAAGAAGAGCAAGGAAGAAAAATTTAGTGGCATTGAAGATTCTTCTCAATGGATTATCAGATACAGTCAAGGCATGCATAGGAATATGCACATCCGCCAAGGGCTTATGGCTAAAATTAGAAAATATGTATCAAATAAAAAATGAAGACACATAAGACATTCCTATGAAGGATGAATATGAAGACTCAACCATCAATAAAATCAAGGACTCTCCATAATATTTCGATTGCAATAGCAGTGATATTGAATCCTCCTTTGCAAGTAAAGAAGAAGACTCAGATACAATAACATAATGTTCTGTTAACATTTATCCCATGGAATAAGAAAAAGAAGAATTATCAAAGGCCAAACAAAAGGTTGATTGGAGTCTCTATGAATACCTCTATCACCATAATGAATCAGACTATATCTATGTTCATGACTGCACTCAAGAATTTCTTGAAAAGAGTCAAAAGCATGTCTTGGAAATAAAGAAAATGCTCAAGGATAGTGAAAATATAATATATGAGCAGGACAATCAGTTAGAAGAGAAAGAATAGGAGATCGAGAAGCTGAAGAAAGAAATTAGTCAAGTAAAAGAAAAGGAGAAGGAATATGATGAGCTTAGAAATTAAAAGCATATCCTGGAAATGAAATAAAAGTTCAAAGACAAAAAGGAAATCATATATGAGAAAAAGATTCAGTTAGAAAGCAAAGAAGAAGAGATCAAAAGATTGAAAACAAAAGTTGTTGATCTAACAAAAGAAAAGGAAGAGAAAATCAAGAGACTGAAAAATTAAATCAATCAAGCAAAAGAAGAAAATAAGGAAGGTGATGTCTCAAGCAAAAAACTTGCATATATAAAAGAACTAAAGGAAATCTATGTCAATATTAAATCCAAGTTGAAGAAGCCAAAAGGAGAGAAGAGGTAGTAAGGAACTAGTTGGACAAAAAGGAAGAATCATGTCATGAGCTGGAAGAAGAAGTTGTGAATCTTAGAAAGAAGGTTGAGAAGTCAGACACCCAAAACAAGTTCTTGAATAGCTCCATGACCCTGGATGAGATCTTGGATAATAAGAGATCACCAAATGACAAATCTGGCCTTGGATACAATAAGGAAAAGATCAGTACCCCTAAGAAATCTGATGCAGGTCCTTCATTTGTAAAAGAGGAAGACAGGTCTGACAAAGCTCCTTCATTTGCAAAAAGTGAAAGCAGGTATGACTCAGGTTCTTCACGTTCAAGAAATAAAAGCAACACTACAAAATTTAGAAGATCGGACCATGGAAGATATCCAGAAGCTACTCATATACCTCAAAGCAAGTTCAGAAGAGAGACACCTTCATGGATGAATCAAAGAAGGTATGAGAGTTTTTTTTAACGGTTATTGTTTTTCTTGTAATGTATATGGTCATAAATCCTAGGATTGTAGGCATCATGGCAGAAAAAAAGTTGGTAGGTTCAACAACAGTATAAGATTTTGGAACTACAATCATGTTGGACATATTGCTACACATCACTAGACTATGAGATGCTACAATTGTGGTAGATATGGTCAAAAAGCCCATGACTATTGGAACTCAAGAAGACAGTCAATAAGAAATGCTTCACAGAATATGACAACAAGAGTAAATAAGAAGACATGGAAAATAAAATCCCAAGTACCAAATAAGAAAGATGAGGAAAATATTGCTCCTGAAATTGATGAAGTTAATAATAGAAGTTTGGAGGATAAAACTTCTAATAAGGAATATTC
>ML818698.1:102180-120485 GCA_009831015.1 Picea engelmannii | reverse complement strand
ATGATATTTTTGGACTTTGGAGGCCATATTTAGAGTCTCAATGTTTAGCTATGTTATTTTAAAACTTTATTTATATGTATATCAATGGTTGTATTTGGATGTATTGTGCTATTTGTACCCTTACATGTAATATATAAATGAGCAAACTTACAAAGTTTGCATATTATATATATATATATATATATTTTTTTTTTTTAGTTGTTGTTGTTGGGTTTGGTTTGGTTCATAAATTTTGGCGTAAATCGGTTATGGTTTTGATAACTTTGGTTGAAGATTGGAAATGAGGTGCTTTGTTGACAAATTAGTGGAAGAATTTTGCATCAATGTCATGACCAATTCTATTATATGGTGTTGAATTGGTCCCCCTTTGGCTAATGGTGAAAGGTTTTGGCCATATTGTTACATGACTCTAGTATGTTGGGTCAAAAATGGGGGTGCAATTGACAAAATTTATGTGGTTAACCGTAGTAAGGAAAGATAAAAGAGAGGTCGAAGAATAATTAGGATGGATCCTAATTAGGGGGAAATAGTTAATAAAGATAAATAAGTTGATCGAAAGTTATTGGAAGAGGTCGGTCAAGACGTGTTGTAAGAGCTCGAGGTAGAATGTAGAAAGTGGCTTGGAGTGAGCAAAAGTTGTGCCCATTGTCATCTTTCCTAGAGTGGCACATGTATAGGAGGAGCTTATTGACATAGGTAGAGTGTACAAAGAAAGAGCTTCAAAGGTAAGATTGTAAGATGTTGAAGGAAAAGAGATGTAACCTCTACTTTGCTAACCAATTTATTGGAAGATTGTGGAACAAGTTGTTAATGAGGCTTGATTTTTAGAAGGGATTCATTGGAAAAGTGAAGGAGTGGTCCCATGCCTAATAAATGCTAAATAACAATATAATGAAAAAAGGCAATGAGATAAATGCTTTGAATATTACACAATGAAATAATATTAAGTCAATGTGGTCTAGCTTGGGTGGTTAAAGCAGGTTGTTATTTGTTCTACCTAGGTTTCTGTGACATGCTTGTCCCATGTGGGTCGATTTTCCTTTGAAAGGAGTCGTATCATGTTGATGGGGGCTAGATGTGATCCCTTGGCAGATTAGATTCACCCCAATGATGATTGCTTAGCGAAGATTTGCCTTCACAAGTGTGTGGTTCCTACTATTGACTGGAAACATTTTTAATATTTTTGAAATGAAATAATATTAAAGATAAATGTTTTGATGCCAAATATTACACAATGAAATAATATTAAGTCAGTGGGGTCTAGCTTGGGTGGTTAAAGTGGATTGTTATTCGTCTTACGTCGGTTTGATTCTCACCTGTGACATGCTTGTCCCGTGTGGGCTGATTTGCATTCGAAAGGAGTCGTCTCATGTGGATGGGGGCTAAATGTGATCCCTTGTTGGATTAGATTCACCCCAATGACGATTGCTTAGCGAAGATCCGCCTTCACAAGTTTGAGGTTCCTACTATTGACTAAAAGCATTTCTGTATGAAGAATATTTTGGAAATATTGCATCCATTTTTAAATCGATGTTTCAGACCAAACTATTGTGGTCTATCCTCAAGAATAATTTTGTGAAGAGAATCTGATCCATGATGTGAATTAATATTAATCAAATTGATTTAAAAGCATCCATTGAAAACAAGTATATTGGTCGGCTTATATTTCCAATAATTGACTCTCTCTCTCTCTCTCTCTCTCTATATATATATATATATATATATATATAGATTATTTTTGAATGATATAATATTAAAGTTGATCGAGGATCACTTCTTCATAGTACAAAAGGATGAGATGGATTACAAGTCGTAAAGAAATAAATGTTTAAATGCTAATACTATCAATGAAAGAATAGTAATGATGATTGAGGAGTACTACTCCATACTACAAATGTATAAGTTTACGTTAGCTTGTAAAGAAGAGTCGAATATCTCCAAAATACCCAAAAGTGATAAATATCAAATAAAAATATCCAATAGTATATGTCTCAAAAGTGTAATATTCTCTCTATACAATATTGTTTTGAACACAATTCTTATAGCCTCCATTCTTGTCCAATCCACTAATTACACAAAGTGGCCATTATATTAGCTATAGGGAACACACTGATTCTCTTATAGAAATCGCAAAGTACCAAAGGACAACACCAATACACATCTCTTATGTACAATTTGATGACCAAGAAAGACAATTTGAGTCTATTCTATGATGATCTTACAAATGGATCTTGTCATATGCTTTAAAGATGAAGTACCTTGAGGCAGATAAAGATAACAAAAGATAACATCTTATCTTCATTATTTTTGGCTAACGAGCATTTATTAGGAGATAAATTGCTCCAAAGTGGTATTTAGAGCAAACACCCTGGAATCATCTAACAATTAAAGAGAATATACATTACATCAAAAAAGATTTCATGAATATGCAACATCTCTAAAGATGTAGAATTAAAGGAAAGGTAACCATGTGATGACAAACTATCAAAGGACAACACCAATACACATCTCTTATGTACTGCTTGATGACCACAAAAGACAATTTGAATCTATTCTATAATGATCTTACAAATGGATCTCATCATATGCTTTGAAGATGAAACATATGTCCATAACTTTGCCATTTTATTATAATTGTTTTGTTGATAGTATTTTGTCATACAATTGGCCTTCTTTTTATATGGTGCATACACACAATAACACATAATGAGTAGAGAATAATAGATATCCCTTTTATGTTGTTGCAACAAGTGCATACTTGGGAGCTTGAGGTAGGATACTCAAGTACCTGTCTCATCCAACTATTTTTGAATACATCAACATATAACAACCCAAGGTTGGATAACGTGGTCAAGTTTCTTTCCTCTTTATTCACACGATCTTTATTCACATTGTTACAACTAGATTGTTTTTTGTGCTTCCCTTTTTCAACTGTGCTACATATTTGATATTTCTCATATATCGACTTACATAATTCTTCACACCTTTAGTTTAATACACCTAAACATGTATCATTCTTCAATGTTGAATTATGTTTTCACCTTTTTTGTAGTCTTCATAGTCGTTTTCCACCATTAGCATCATTGCTTAGTCTTCAACATTTTCTTATTTTGACAGCTTTGTTTACGGAAATCCAATTTTTTTAGATTAAAGGAGATTTATATCTTTAGCACCTTCTATCTCTAATTAATGTTGCTAATGGAAGAGGTGAAATCACACCTCAATGTATTCCAATTTGATTAGCTAAAGGAAAACTATGAGACGTGTTTTGTTGCGATCTTTGGATATTGTGATCGACAACTCTCTACATGTTTGTTGAATGTGTGTATACAGTGGCATTTGGTGAAACAATTAAAACACAATTAAAAGCACATTAGAAGGTCTAGATTGATTTCATGTAGTAGATGTTAGATTTACAATCTTTCATATGCATATTATGTGGTTTCTTCTCTCTTCTCTACTACAGTTGATAACGTTGTTCTTTGAACTCCATTTTCATTGCCATCTCCACTTTTGATTGTCTCCACAATAGTTCCCACAATTGATGTTATATTAGAATTTCTCCGTTGGCTATTTCTTCATTTGATGCAGGTCTTCATGACAGTGACTTTATGGAGCAAGCTTAAAGTCTACCATGATTTCTATTACGCTTTTTGTGCTTATGACCTTTGTTGTCTCTCTTTTGAAAAAAAAAACTTGTTAGCAAAGTATCTTCATCATTATATGTTGTGTTATTTTTGGCAACATATAGCTTTAGAGATATTGCATATTCACGAATTATTTTTTGATGTTTCTCTTTAATTGTTAGATAATGCAAGGATGTTTGCTTTGATACCACTTTGGATCAATTTTTCTCCTAATAAATGCTCATTAGCCAAAAATAATTAAGAGTGTATAATGAATAAATGTTATTTGCCCTTTATTTCTGAGTATTTTTTTCTTGTAGTGATTGCAGAGCATTGCTCTAGAGTACAAAAGGGTGAGTTGCATGAAAACTCTTAGAGAGACAAGAGAAGATCTCCAACCCAAAAGGAAATATTATCAAACAAACATATTCAATTGTGTGTTTTGAGAGAGTGGTAACCATTATATATACTAATTTCCAACATGGCTCTTTCAATTTTGACATCGACTAGGGTGTTGTTCTTACGTGACATTCTACTCATGACTTGGTTTGCATCTATTTTTGCAAGAGTGTTTTCTTCTGAGTTATTACCACACTTAGTGATATGAGCATAGTACCAACAATGCAAATACTCACACGAGAACATAAGAGTGCAAGTATGCAAGTATTAGAGAGAAGATTGCCATAATTGTATGTTGGCATGTTTTACAGGTAGGGTATGCTTGTCATTGATGGCAAGTACAACAACGATGATGGCTTGAGTATAGGAAGAATGTAACAGACAGGCACTAGAAGTATTTTGGGAAGACGCTGCAGAGCAAGCTCGATAAGATCAGAAGAGATAGTGCAGAGGATGTGCTTGTCATTGATGGCAAGATCAGAGTATGCAGTGAAGGCAAAACAAGGACAAAGTAAGCTCAGGAGGAATTAGCGCAGAGTCAAACGCAGTGCCCAAGCTCGGGAGGAGAAGCGTGAGTGATCGTTGGATCCCATTTAAATTCTCGAAAGGAGGACCGTCAGATCTGATTGTAGACAAGAAGAACACACAAAAGAGGAGGACAGATCTCATGCGTCAGATCTGAGCATAAGTTCCGACCATCGTTGGATCAGGGAGAACCTGCACATTCATTAAAGTGCAAGGAGAAGCGGGTATACAAAATTTCGAAAGAAGGAGGACCGTCCATCTACGGGCAGGGCACGTGGATACAGATTAACATTTCGTTGACTGGAAAGTCAAAGGTATGAAATGCTCCAGCCTTTCACCTCTTGAACTCGCGATATGCGAAATTGCGAAATGATTTGAGCCGTCAGATCAAGGGTTGATTGGGACCGTTGATCCCACGCCATTTCGGAGTTTCGCGGATCGGTAGTTGGAAGCGTCAAGAACATTCACCACAAGAATGCGGAAATCGCAATATGCGAAATCGCGAAATAATTATAGCCGTCAGATCGAGGGTTGATGTGGACCATTGATCCAACCCCATTTCGGGGTTTCGGATACCGGAAGTTGGAGTGTCAAAACACTTTGCAACAAGAATGCCAAAATCGCTATATGATCTGAGCCGTTGAATCAAGATCAGATCTGGACCGTCGAATCATAGGACAAGTGGCGAGCGATTGGAATTTCGCTGACTTGGAGTCAACGGAGCATGGTGTGGAAACTCGCGAGATGTGAGATCGCGATAAGATCTGGACCGTCGGATCTATGGAGATTTCAACCGTCGATCAGACTCGATGAAGTTTATAAACTCGCGAAATATGAAGCGCCTTTTGGCACAGCATGTGGTCACCCCCGGTGGTCACGAGAAGGGAAGGAGTCAGTTCAGATAAGCTCCATTTCAGAGTTTCGGGGATCGGGACATGGAGTGTAACGAAATCTTTACCACGGGGATCCCAAAATGCCGAAGTGCGAAATGGCGAAGGAAACGCAAGTTTCTATGAATTCAATCCAACGGTGCAGGTGAAGTTGAACAAGATCGCAGGGCTACTTTTGCGCTTCTCAGTGTAACAGCTAAAACAAATGATGATCTCTGCCAGAGGAATCGAAGAGGACTGAGTGTGATCGCCAAAGAAGATGAAGAGTCTCAAGGCATCTTCCAGTGGATTGAGGATTATTGATACAGGCGATTGACAGATGGATGAGCGTTGAAGTTTGTAACTGAAATAGAAAGTATAAGCTCGACTATGCCAGAGAAGACGTAGAGTCTCAACTACCAGAGAAACTAAGGAATCTCAGAACAACACCCAGTGATGATGGATGCGTAGGTGAAACTGCCAGAGAAGCTGAAGAGTTACCATGATGATCAGGCAGAGGACTCACAATGAGCAGAATATGCAGGACAGAGAGAGAACATGGCGCACAAGAGATTGGATAGCTGTGGAAGAGTGAAGTGGAGAAAACTCTCCGATGTGGAGGAGATTGGAGGTGTGTGAGCATGCAGAGGCATGGTGAATATTGCATGCACCAAGAGCACAGAGACTATAAGAATGTGGAACAAAGAAGAGATAAGGGTTGTCGCTGTGCAGGAGAATTCAGGTGTGTGCAAGGAGGTAGAGCGCAGGAGTAGAAATGCACAGTAGAGGAATGGTGCATTGAAGGGATATGGCGCAGAGAGCATAAAAGGCAGAAGAACATAAAGTGCAAGGGGTGTGCAGAAGACACTGATGCAGACAGGGCAGAGCAGTGTAACAGAATAACGACAAGGCTGGTAAGCCATTGAATAACTTTATATCGCTGTAATAAGTTTTAGTAACAAGGAATTTATATTTCAGGGTGGTTGGGAGGTGCTAGGGAGGACTGGTGTCCTCAGAGGTTCAAGTGGGTGCTTGAACACAGGGAGTTGTAGCTTCCTTGTAGTTGGTGCTAGAGAAACCAGGGAGTTAGTGCTTCCTTCTAGTTGGTGCTAGAGAAACCAGGGAGTTGGTGCTTCCTTCTAGTGGGTGCTAGAGAAAAACAGAGAGTTGGTGCTCTCAGCAAGTTGCAACTTGCAAAACAGAGGTTGTAGCCTCACAATGAGTTGGAGCTCATATGTATGATAATGTAAAGAATGTAAAGATTACTTATCATATAAAGAAAAAGAGGTTTTTACCCTTTATGGGTTTCCTCAGGAAATATCCGTCTCTGTATGTCTCATATATATGAATGATGTTGAATGTTACAATGCTTACTTCCTTGCATTACTGTGATTATCATTGAGAGGTCTGTAATGAGTTTTAAATAGGCATAATTGTTTAAGCACGGTAACAATTGATTCACCCCCCTCTCAGTTGTCCAACATTGTACACATGTTGTACACTCATTTGTATTACTATATGTAGAGTACAAAACTGTGGGAAAGTGCTAGTTTGACCATGTATCCAATAAAATACAATAAGGTGGGTGAACGGTCAATTTACACTTAGTCACCCAAGAGGTAAGGATAAAGCACAATATAATGCATGTTAATATGTTCGCTTAGACTACGTCTCATCAATTCCTCCTTGTCCCCCATCTTTGTTGAAGACGAGGAAAGTGTTGTTAAAATGTTCACTGGGATAACCACTTGGCTTGAGTGGGTAAAGTGCCTTTGTGACACACTAAGTAGGTGGTAATTCAACGATGCCTAGTGGATATGATCAAGAAGTGTATCTTTAGGAAGGGGAGGTTGAAAATATGGAATTGTGGTCTCTGGATATGTGACTAGAACATAGTCCTCCAAGTGAGGTGGTTGATACAACTTCAACTTGTTGACATTCACCACATCATGGATGCCAAGTTGAGGTGGGAGGTCCAACTTGAAGGCATTATGACCAATTCGTTGGATAATGGTGTAAGGACCACACCTAATGGGCTTGTTCTTGTGGTTTTGCCAATTTTTGAAGCATTGTTTTTCCAAATGCAATGGTACTCTATCACCAACCTAAAAATATGGAGCAACTTGATGTTGATCATAAGGTGCCTTGTATACTTGGCTTGTGTTTGTTGGAGGATATCATGAACCTTGTTATGGAGCTTAGCTAAGTTCTGCACAAAAGAAGAAGCATTATCTTGCTCCTTCTGCAAGTGGTATGTGGATGGATATGGATGAGCAACATGAATCTTGTAAGCAACAAGATGTTGAAAACCAAATTAAAGCTCAAAGGGAGTGCCCAATAGCAATATTAGTGGCCATGTTGTAGTTGTGTTGCAATACATGGAGGTACTGATCCCACTGCTTGTTTTACTGATAACAAATATAGAGAGCATGAGCCAAGGTATGCTTAATGGCCTCAATTTGACCATTTGTCTAGGGTGAAAACATGTTGAAAAGCATAGCTGGCAACCTAAGAGATTCCATTAATATTTCTTAAAGTGGTCGAGAAATATAGAGTCACGATCATAAACGATGGTCAATTGTAAGCCAAAATGGCTCTACACAGGCTAAAAGAATAGTTCAACGACATTAGGGGGACCACTAGTGTTGGAACAAGGTATGAAAACTACAATCTTTGAGAATCTATAGACTACTAGAAAGATACAATCATATTTGCATCGGGTGGTAGGCAAACCACTAACAAAATCCATGGAGATGGATTCCCAAGGGTTGGAGAGAATTGTCAAAGGTTGATATAGCCCAATCTTCCTGTTTGCAAGATTGCTATGACTGCATTGTGAACACCACCTAATGTGGTCTTCCACTTGTTTATGCCCGTGGAAGGCCATAAGAAGTACCTTGGCATGTGCAACATATTTTAAGAAGATGAATGTACCAACCTTTTATAGAAGAAGATAAGTTGGACCAACTAGTATACAAAACGTAGTCAACTTGTATGGGAAACCATCTCTAATTGTATAGTCTAGAAAGGGAGTTTGATTGGCCACTATTGTAGAAATTTCTTGATCTAGGGCAATTAATGCAACTTTAGAAATTTCACCTCTTTTCTAGAGGTTTCCCAGATCTCAACCCTATGAATTTTCAGTCTTAGATCGGTTATCAAATATGATAAAGCAACAACAACAACGAACAATATTTCACCTCTTAACAACCCCAATCAACAAGGCAATCCAAGAGAAAAGATACCAAATGTGTGCCAACAAGCGTTAACCATCTAGGACAATCTTATCATGCATAAACTAGATCTAAAAATCACCTTATAACAACAGTAAATTACCCTATCTTCTTCATGATTAATGTTAAATCACTTAACAAGTGCTGGAAATTACCAAACTATGAAGAAATATATAGCTGAAAATTATATTTGTAATAAAACAATTTTGGACAGCTGAAAATTATATATATATTATATATATATATATATATATATATATATATATATATATGTAAAGTTGAAGTTCATGTACAAACCATAGCCTCATCCCAAGGCTACTACAATCCTCTAGCTCTCCAAAACCCTAACCAAGACCAAGGATCTCCAACGAGCATCACACTAGCATGTCCTCCAAGGCAATGCCATCAAGGGATGAAACCCCAACCCTAATATTCAAGGTTGATACAAAGGCTCCAAGAAACCCTAGTGTCTCCAAGACAAGAGAGATAAAGTACAAAGATGAAGAACAAAGAAAGAGAGAGACAAGTGCACTCTTCTCCTCACGTTTCTAACACAAGATGATGATAAATAATTTTAATCATTATCACCAACGTCTTCTTCACAAGAGTAAACCCTAGTATCTCACAAGAATCGTCCAACAAAGACATCCTCCCTCTTTTTCACCACAACTTTTGTCATCAACCTTAGTGCCTTACTCCAAGAAGACAAGTACAAAGAAAAGAGTACAAACGATGTTGAAAGGAATCTCTCCTTCCTTTATATATATATGAGAGGTAAGGAAGGCCACCAATACAAGTGTGGGCCTAAAACCCTTACAAGCAACCTATAAAGCCATGAGTAAGCTCACATATGTGAAGTGCACTCCAAGGGTACAAATGTCAAGCTCCAAGGTGATGTCGTATATAAGCAGGGCTCAAATGCAAGGGCACTTCATGAGATGCGTCGAATGCTTCTCCCCCAAGCCTCGAAGGACTCTAACTCTAATTCTCCTCCTAAGCCATGTGCTCCATTGGGTCCACTCGCCCCTGCATGAACACTTTCACAACCCAAGTGTCTCCAAGTCAACTCCATGCCTCCATGCAAGCATCCAAGCTACCCCATGTTGTCTAGGGCTCAACTCCCTCCTCCATAATGCCAAACATTCCTCCTCCAATGCAAGTTGTTCTTCAAGCAAGCAACCTCCTCCATGTGGTTAGCATGTAGAATGTCACTAGCTGTTTGAAGATCTCCAACGCTCTTAAGGAAGAATGTCATGCAAGTACCTAATTGAGGTCAAGCAATCATTGAGTAAGCCATCTCCAATCACAGACCATCCAGGGGCTAGTCATACACCACATGCCCCAAATTTAATGAAGCACCCCCAAACATGGTGCAAACACTTTTGGAGTAACTCCTAAAGCTAACAACTATGTGTCGCCGAAGAGAGCTTATGATAGGGGACCAAAGTAAGGGTCAGTGGAGTYGTGGGYTTTCCATTCGTTTTAGGTTGCACATCTAACATCTAAAATAGCAAGAGCCTTAGCAGAAGGTTTGCTAAGTAGATCAACCACTTTGTTTGAGTTACCTTTCGTATATTGAATGACTAAATAGAACTCCTAAATATAGGAAGCTCGTTTTAAATGTCTTTACTCTTGAATTTTATTTAAAAACTAAAGGTGCTAATGATTAGTGTGTAAGATAGTTTCTTTACCAAGGATTTAGTGCTGCCATTGCTCGAGAGCTTGTGTAAGATAGTTTCTTTACCAAGGATTTAGTGCTGCCATTGCTCGAGAGCTTGGACCAATACATAAAATTCCTTGTCATAAGTGCTACAATTGAGCTTTGCCTAGGGTAAGGTCTTTGAATGGTATGCCATTGGATGTCTTCCTTGCTTAAGAATAACACCTATGGCATATTGTGAGGCAACTGCTTCAATCCCAAAAGGTTGTTGCAAATCAAAGAGCAAGCACTAGCCCATAGTAGAGAGCATTTTTTAATTTCTGAAATGCTCATTTTGCGCCAGGTGTTGAATGAAGAGTTTTTTGATCTCTGGCTTGATTCATTTGATGAGCATTGTGGGAGTAGAAATTCATGCCTTCCAGTAAACTCTTCGGATTTGTAGTGTTGATAGGTGTGAGCCAGTGCTTCAAAACTTTGGCTAAATCTATGTGAACTCTTGTTTCATCAATCACAAAACCTATGTATTGGATAGAAGTTTGGCCAAAGAATGACTTTTTTATTTTGACTTGCAATTTGTGTTCGTAGAGGAGGTCTAGGACCACTTGGACGTGTTGCAAATGATTGGACCAAGTTTTGTGGAAAACCAAAATGTTAACTAACTAAACAAAAACAAACTTATTGAGATGTGGATAGGATATGTAATTAATGATTCGCAGGAAGGTACTAGGGGCATTGGTGAGGCTGAAGGGCATAACCAACAACTCATAGAGACCAAATTTGTTCTTGAAAGTTGTCTTCCATGCATCTGTAGGTTCCTTTTGAACTTGGTGATATATTGAACGAGATCCAATTTGGTGAAGTACTTAGCCCCCTTGAGTTGATTAAGAAGGTCATCATTTCAAGGCAGAGGGTAGCGGGTCTTAACAATGGTCGTGTTGAGGGACTTGTAATTTGTGCAAAGTTGCCACTCTTGCTGCTCTTTCTTGGGTGCCATCAATGCAAAAGATCCGCAAGGGGATGTACTAGGCTTGATTTGGATTGATTTTTCCGTCGTCTAAAAGATGTGTGATCTATCTCTCAATCTTTGCACTGTCCGGGTGAAGTGCAGTATGCATGAAAGTTGTGCATGGAAGAACTAGGAAATATCTCAACGGAATTTTGTATGTTTTGAAGGGGAGGCAAACTCTTGGGCTCTTTGTATTTGTTTATGAGGCAATGATTCATTGTATATTTGATGGAGGTAACTTCTCTTGGTTGTTTTCCTTGACTTGTTAGACACTGCACAATGACAAGAATTTGTTGAAAGTGACTTGTTTAACAACTATTTTGCCAGAAAGTATATGTGGGACAATAGAAAGAGAAGTGAAGTGCTTTTTTTTTTCTTAATGTCGTTGTGCAGCCTATAGGTATTGATCAAAGGTTGGAAGAGGCACTTTTTCAAGTGTTGTAAGCAGAGAGACATTTGGAGGAGGAATGTTGGAGGCTACACCCATAATAGGATAGAATAAATAGAATTTTATTAAATATTGGTCTTAGGGACAAAAATCTTACATCTCATTGAAGCATTCTTGTGCAAAATTAAGAAAATGAGAATGCGGAAAAGTATATAAGAGGAATGTTAACACCCAGAAATGCACTCTGGGAAGTTCTGGTGATAAGTTTGAGATTAACAATTCTTTTTCATGAAGGTGGTACCACTACCAACATATTGGCTCGTAGAGTTTACTGTGCTTCTTCAGTTTAAGATAATTCCATTTTCATTGAGTTCAGGGCAGTTTTTCATTAGCATCACCTTTGTGGACAATTAAGATTTCATGTACTATGATCCAGAAACGGTGCTATTTTTAAAAAGAGACATATAGCTCAAGCATGCAAGGATAGGCACTTCTAGATAGGTTACATTCAAAGCATTTAGTGGACATTTTAGTTTTATGCAAATCCTCATGCACGAGCTTCTTTTTTTAGCAGGTGCCATTTTTAGTAGTGTCTATTTTTAGGCGTTGCTATTATAGAGGTTGGATGGATTCTTGGCATTGAGTTTTGGACAAGAATTTTTTTCGGCAGTTACTATTTTTAGTGTGTCTATTTTAGGTGTTGCTATCTTTAGCAAGTCTCACCATTGTTTATATGAGGACATTTTGAGGAGTTTTTATTTTCAGCAGGTGCTATTTATGGACACAACTATGTTTGGTAGCAGGGGCTTCGTACGTGAGGATTGTAGTTCTAGTTGGATACTCTTTTAGCTTTCTGCCTCAACATCATGCAGTTGGACGAGGTATGGATCAACATGGTGGCTTTTTGAATGAATTTGGCATTTATTTTCAACACTTATCCACTCCAGGTGGTTTAGCAAAGGTGGGTGCTCCATTGAGGAATATTTTTGGCACTTTGATGGTCTAATTTTGGCCTAGGAAAGGCACCCAACTTTAGGATAATCCATCTGTCATATTCTCATGTTTATCCACTTTATCATCAACATGAAGAAGGCGCCTTGCATGAGATTATTCTTGGCAGGTTTTGGATAACAAACCATGCATGGATTTGTGTTCTTTCCAAGCTACACCGGTGATATTTCAAGCAGGATAGGTTGCTCTACATGTGACATCTTTTGCATGCTTGGGTGAGGATCAAATCACGTAAGTCAGGTGCCTCTTTTGGGTTATTTCAGGACTGCTTATGTGATGCCTTATGTGCATGCTTTCCTCCTATGTAGCCTTGCATGTCATGCTATATTTGGAATAGGTTAATGTTTAGAAAAGCAAGCCACAAATAATTCAAGCCTCACATATAAGAAGAGAAGGCATATAGGATTATTCATTGGTGTCTTGAATCTTCCATTGCTCACTTCTAATCTCCCATTCTTATTCTTTTGCTCATGTGTCAGGATCTTTGAGCTACATTCGAGCTCTTGCATTGGTTGTATTTCCTATATTACTTCTATAGATTCCATTTTCAAGTGGTACGATGAGATGGGAATTCCAAGCCTTGATCTATAAATTCCCTTAGATTCTTGAGAGAGTCTGATGCCAATCTGAAGTTCTTCAAACTTATATACTTGGCACCTTGCTGCACAATTGATTATGAAGAAAGGTTCATCCTCGTTTGGCAACTATTTGGGCATCTTTGTTGTCTGAATTCTATCATTTGGTAGCTCTCTCTTTGTGTAAAGATCCTGGTTCAAATTTTTTTACTACTAGGTTTTTTAGCCTTCCTAGTATTGTCTTCTCATTCATACTTTGTCCACCGGATTATGGCACCAGCAAAAAAATCAGTTTTAAAGGAATAACTTTTTCGTTGTTTTGAAGTAATTGTCTGGATTCTGTTGTTTTTTAGATCAAAAGTTGCGGGTCTGCAAATTTTCTTGCAATTCTGTAGTGTTTGTGTGAAGAAATCTGTTGTTCTAGAGCATAGAAACTGCAGATATGCAAGTTTCCTTGCAGACTGAAGAGGAAATTATTGCAGATTGGAAGTAAATTCTTGCAAATCTGAAGTTTATGCTGTCTACCTTCCCAGACCTTTCTCCCTCTTGAGAAAAAATGCATTCCTGAGATAAAGTTGTTCCCCATTTAGGTAAAGGTTGAACCTAGACATGAGCCCACCCTCTATTTGTGGGTGGGGCTCTAGCTTCTGGGAACTGTGAAGTTGGTATAAGGAAGGCTAAAACTAGAGCCTCCACCACCAGCTCAATCAAATAGCAGCCCTGCTTGAACAACAGAGAAAGGAGGAGATTTTGAATGAGATTGAGATCCCGAACTCTGCCAGCCCAATGATCCGCTAGGAACAATTTGGCCTCTGGTTTGAGGTTTGAAGTTTGAACATACAGAAATCTAAGTTTTATTGCAGATTGCAACAAGTTTCAATTGCAGATTTGAAGCATCTTTATTTCTGGTTTTGAAGGATTTTTGGTTCAAGTCATTCTTGTTTCCCTTAAAAAGCTAGCCCGCACTAGTTTCGAAGGGAGAGGAGTGGCGTTGGTGACAAACAACATTCCTGGCTGTTCAAGTGACAAACACCATTCCTTGCTGCTCACATGACAAACAACATTCCTTGCTTTTCACTTGGAGCCGATAGAGGGGATCACTTTGGGGGATAACAAGGAAGAGAGAATATCCCATATTCTGGTATCAGAAGAGGTGTTGCTCTACTTATCTATGCTTTCCCTTCAAGGATGGTGTCTTATTCCGGTTGGGTTGGCTTGCAACATCTGGTCCCTGAGGTGGATCTGTTTTGCTACTATCTTTGTCATGTCCTCTACATGTGAATCTGAAGACACTTTATCCCAACTTATGTCCTTTCTATATTGACCCTATTCTGATATGGTTGTATGCTTCACAATGAAATTGTAAGAGTTGCTATGTCTCCACATTTTTGGAGCACATTGGGCATGTTTTGCTTTCCCTCCTCCTTTGGTTCCTTCCATCTTGTTGTCTCACATCTTAGCTTATGTGAGCTTGCCTTCAAGTGGGATAATATTTGTTTATCTCCATAGGATGTTTATTTTGAGATATTCTTGTACTTTGATTTTGCTGATCGGTTGGAAGTTGTTTATGTACTATTGCTGTTTTTTCTTTGTGTTTCCTTTCCATTTTCCATTTTTGTAACAAGCTTGCAGGTGAGTTTTCAACATTTTTTAATCTAATGGGCATCTCTCTTTTATATTGCATCATTTTTATCTAGTGGGCATCTCTCTTCTACTAGTAGTTGCTCTTGTCTATTTTTCACAAATTCACTTTTCTTGAACTTTGGTACTTGTTTGAAGGCTATGAGATTCTCGTTGGTCGGGTTTTGCTTATAGTTTTTTCTGGCTTCTTTGCACTCCTTGTTGAACCAGGGGTCATCAGGGTATTGTTGGGTGCTTTTGTTACTTTTTGCATACATTTGGGTTTGCAACACGCTTCTTATTTGAAGGCTCTGAGATTCTTGCTGGTTGGGTATTGTTTATAGGTTTTTCTGGCTTCTTTACACTCCTTATTGAACCATGGGTTCATCAAGATATTGTTGGGCACTCTCCTTGTTTTTTGCATACATTTGGGTTTGCAACATGCTAAACTAGATCGAGTAGCTTTCATAACCTCTTCACATCTTTTGTTGATATTCATTTTCGCTCTAAAAATTCTTAGTTGCTTGTGATTCTCTCTATCTCTTTCTTAAATATTTCTTCTTTCTGTTTGCTAATTTCTATAGCTTTCTGTGATGTCAATCTTTTGCCTTGCTGTTTGGCATTTGAGATCTCTCTTTGCTGTTTGAGTTGGACAAATAAAAGGTCATGGTCCAAAGTCATTACTTTGTGACATTTATTGATTGAGTAGTGTAGGAGCTGCTCTAAGTTGTTGGCTGGCAAAAGTCTACTACATTCTGCACATTGTGCGTGAAACATGTGGTCCCTTATTATTCCTACCAGCTGGCTGTTCCATTGCATATAACCAGATTGTGTGCATTGCACATGTGCATAATTACCTCCTTGAGGTGTTTGACTTTCCTGTTTGGATTTACTGAATTCATTTTCCATAGGTTCTTGTCCTGTACTAGCCATAATGGATGTTTTCTTTTTGTGTAGCTTGCCATCTATAGATTTCCTATTCATCCATTAAAGTCTTCCACAATGTTTATGTTTCCTTTGTCTTCGAGGTCTACAATAACATTCATCCAGGGGTAGTATGTTTTTTCACTTATGAGGACAGATTTCTTTTAGAAGTCGGAATTTTATGGGGCAAAATGGCATGCTTCAATGAAAGTGCTAGTCTTGTTTTTTAAATTCCAACCATGTCTACTAGTTGTGACTTGTGAGTGTTCATTTTAATTAAGATGATGCATTGTTGCCATGCTTCTTTCACTAGACATTATTCCTTTGTGCCCCTTGTGGTTTTTTGATATTTTATTTTGTATTGACAATTTCTTGTATTTGACTATGTCTTGGATTCTCCCACTGTCACCTTCATGCCTTTTGACAAGGATGATTATATCTTGCCTCGTAGCTTTCCACCCTAACCGTGATCTCTTCTCCATGGGTATCTGCGACAATTTCATATCACGAGTTTGAGCTTGTTGTGGATCATAATCGCTGCATCTCTTTATTTCCTTATTGCATTTTGGAACTCCTCCACCATGGCTTTGTCATTCCAAAGTACCATCCACTTGCCCTGCTGCCTCGCTTCGTTTACTTTAGCCCATTCTTTTTAGGTCTCTTTTGACTGAATTGGTGTTACGTCTTCATCTATAAACCATTTTGAATCTTTTAGTTGTCTTTTTCCTCATACAATTTGAGCCTTGACTTGGATGTTCTATAGGATTGTCTCCAATAGTCATTCCTTGCCATCTTGGTCTTGTCTTTTCCCCACTCCTATTGTTTGGTCTACATATGTCCAACCCATCACTTGTTTTAGGAAACTCTTAGCTAATTTTGCACATTCTTGATTTTTGCTTCTTTCCTTAACACCCTTTATGATGTTGCTATTGAACCTGTGCTTTCTTTCTTGCGCTTCATCCACTATGTTCTAGGCTCTCCCTAGCTAGTTGTCCACCATTTTTGCCCATGTCATGGATGTTTTGATTTGTTCTATTATGATTTCTGTCTCCGCCTCCTTGACCTTGGTTATCAACGATTTCATCTTTGCAAGAGCTTTTGAATCACATTTTATCTCCTCACCTTTTGTTTTTGACTTGGTTTCTTTTTCCTTTTTCATTCCTTGTTGTTTTGAGTAGTCATCTAATTATTCGATTTGTTGTTTTAGATTTTTGTTGTGAAGTTCAACCTTCTTGAGCGTGTTCTCCATTTGTTGAAAGGTTTTGAGTATGTCACGAGGTCTTTGATTTGTTATGCCCATAAAGGCACATCTTACAAAGAGTTAAGTATCGATGGTTCTAAGGGTGCTTGGGTTCCCTTGTGGGGGTATGGATTTGTTTTTTATGCTTCAGTCAACATATTGGTGTTAGAAGAAAACTCATTTATTTTTTGGATTTGTATTTGTACCTTCAAATATGCATTACTACTCCATATTTGCACTAGTGTACCTTCAGATCCGCCATTGCACCTAGAGATATGCATTGTTGCTACTCTAGATATGCGTTACTACTTGCGAGATCTTTATTGATCTATGCTGTGACACTGCATGTGTTGCTACCCTCCAAATCCGAGAGAGAGATGGCTTACCAACTTATGACTTACCATGAGAGAGTGCAGTGTTGCTACACTCCGAATTTGCATTGATTTGTTGAGGGAGAGAAGAGGGGAGGATGCCCAAGCAACCAACCTCCTACAAGAGAGTAGGAAGAGAGAAATTGTAGTACTCAACTCCACCACTAAAAGCATTTCGTTGATCTCAATGCTCCATCCTAGTTGCGTAGGGTAAGAAATATTGTTTTGCATTAAAGGGAAAATAAAAATGCGATTAACCATTGCTAATTTGATATTGGCAATTAACAACTAATGAGATTTGTTCTTTGAAGTGATGGCAAAGGAGTAGGATTTTCCCTTCATGGTGCACACTAAACGCTACTCATTGGATTGGCTTTGTAAGAACAAAGACTTGCATGTCCAGTGCAAGTGCAACACCAAGTTTGCCATCTTAAGAGAGTAATACATAATTGAGATGTTATCTATTGAAGGTACAAGAATCAATATTGACTTATGAAGGATGGGAAATCCTCACTCTTAACTTCATAGAAAGATCTGACACTACAAGCTATGGTCTTTGTGGCAGAAGCTCAAAGCTCAATGAAATCCTCAAGGAAATTTGCATTGCTTGTTTTGTAGCTAGTGGAGGAAGAAAACAACTCTCTTGCCATGATTCCTAATTGGCAGTAGGACAAGAACTTTAACAATGATCTGTGAAGGTTGATGTGGATTGGCCATTGTATTGGTTCAGAGGAAGGTTGGTATATGGAGAATGTGTGTGGATTACTGGATCTTTAGTAGAATCACTATCAAGGATTTATATATCCATTGGTTAGATGATTTGTTAGATAAGTTACATGGAGCACAATATTTTAGTAA